>PVJC01033552.1:0-19300 GCA_004026665.1 Murina feae | reverse complement strand
CTGCAAATAGATACACATCACTTTCAAAGCCCAAATCAGGAGAGGATGATTCCAAGAAAACAAGCCCACTATTACCCTCCTTAGAAAGATATGCATTCAATTTGCTTTATCTGCATGTTATTGTGCTATATGCATTGTAATTTTGTCCCAAATATTTCTTGACTTATCACCTTTTGCTTCTATAGCTTAAATGTCTCAGTGGCTCTCCATTTTCACTACATCTGAATTCTCTCCGGGGACTAACATATAGCAAATTGTAAAACACACTTCCTCTTCTTTAAAAACTCAAGTGCCTTTTTTTGTAGAAGAAATATTTTCCATATTTCACTAACTAAATTATTGATGATCATGACCTTTGGGAGTAATATATGCCACTAGGAAAACTGAATTACTTAATACATATTTTATTAACCACATGATTAAAAGTGAATTAGCTTCCCAAAGTATACATCTTAAGTTTTGAAAGCCAAAATAAATGAAAATCTCAAAAGTTTACCATGTTCTAGAAAATAAGTTGAAATGGTTATATATCATTAAATAATTAGGATGTATTTTTAGACTGATTTATTTCATTTATTTGAATATATTGGACACAAACATCTTTTAAAAAATGAACATTGTTAATGAATGCAGGGTTTTACCTATCATTTGATGGATAGAAATAAACTATCGTATAGCCTTAAATTCTAAATTATTTGACAGATGATTTGATTTTCATTAGCCAACTAAAATAGATATAGACAGGATATAGATATTCATATAGATAGATAGATATAGATAGATGTATATATGCATATATGCACATATCAGCATCTAAACTAATAAAAGGGTAATATTGAAATTAACTGACTCTTTGGGACGGGTAAGCCACGCCCACCAGCCAATCAGAGTGACAATATGCAAATTAGCCTAGCCAAGATGGCGGAAGCCGCAGCCCAGGAGAAGCCACACACAGGGTCCAGCCGTAGCGCAGGATGGGAAGAGCAAGCAGGCCAGTGGCCGAGGCCGTGGTCAGGAGGAGCAGGGGGTAAGAGGCTGTACCTGGAATGGATCATTGTGGGGCACACACACACGGGCCTCTGGGGCTCCCCGTGTGTGCCCCAACCACCCGATGGTTTCCCAGGTGGATGGCCCTGAGGGTCAATGGGAGCTGTAGGCAGCCTGAAAACGGCCCTCAGCCCCTCTCCCAGGCTGGTCAGGCAACCCAGTAGGGACCCGAACCCTGAAGGGGCTGTGGCCAGCCTGAAAACTGTCCTCAGCGCCTCACCCAGGCTTGTCACATCCTCATGGGGTGAGAGTCCCCAATGAGGAGATTGGCCAGCCTACAAACAGACATCAGCCCCTCACCCAGGCTGGCCAGGCACACATGCAGGTGGATATTCCCAGAGGGGTCCCAGACTGAAAGAGGGCACAGGCCTCTTGTATATTTTTGTGCACTGGGCCTCTAGTATATGTCCTAATATGCAAAGTGTCCCCTTGGGAGTTCAACTGACAGGAGTTCAATTGCTTGCTATGACATGCACCGACCACCAGCGGGGGGCATGGAATGAAGGAAGGCCCCAGCTGGAAGCCAGCAGCTTCTAGGGACCCTACCCATGCACGAATTTTGTGTATGGGGTCTCCAGTTATATATGAATTCTATACTGACACTGTCAGAGTAAAATGTCCATCAGCAGATGAATGGATTAGAAAACTGTGGTACATCTACACAATGGAATACTATGCTGCTGTGAAAAGGACGGAGTTCCTAGCATTTGCAGTAGCATGGATGGAAATGGAGAACATAATGCTAAGTGAAATAAGCCAGTCAATGAAAGAAAAATACCACATGTCGTTACTCATCTATGGATAATAATAACCATTATGACCTGGTGAACAGAAACAGATTCAGAGGCAGAACAGCATCAAACAATCTGTCAAATTAAAGCAAAAAGGACAGGGGGGGGGGGCGGTAATAGATCAACCAAAGGACTGTTATGCATGCATTTAAGCACAGACCACTGGGGGGAAGGGGAGGCTGGGGGAAGGGCAGGGGAAAAAAAGAGATATTTGTACTAATCTTTGTAATACTTTATGTAATTAAATAAATAAATAAATAAATATCCTAAAAAATAAAAATAAAAGAAAAATAAAATAAAATGCAAAAAAACTCTTTCTAAAAATTTATTTAAAGATCAGATATATCAGTTAATATATGTCATATTTCCAAGAATAGAATAGCACTTTTTTTAAGGACATAAAACAAGTTAAAATAAAACAATTAGAAAATGGTGTATTTTTCCAAGGGAAATTTATTTTGGGTGACTGTGGATTTAGATAACAAAAAAAGGTAAGTCAAAGAAATTAGTAAACAGCCAAAGTTGCTTATATTCACCTCAACTTTTAGTTTAGTTCTGGGCATAAAATGTAATTATGAGAATAATTTTGATAGATAAATATTCAAGTGCCAACTTTTAAAGTAATTATCTTCATTCTACTTTTCATATTTAACACACATTAGAAACAAACAGAATACCAGATCTTTTACCATTTATTTTAAGTAACAGTCACTTTTTTCTAACAAGTACAATTGCAGATCCAAGTCACAGTTTATTTGAATTCAGCTTTAAATATGAATTCTTACCAATAACAACTAATAAAATTGAAGCAGCAATTAAAAAAAGAAGAGAAAAAGAAAGAAAAACTCACAGCAAACAAGTCTTGGACCGGGAAAAAAAAAAAAAACAGCCCTGACTTCACAGGCAAATTTTACCAAACATTCAAAGAAGAACTAATGCCTATCCTCCTCAAATTATTCCAAAACATTCTAGAAGAAGGAGCACTTCCAAGCTCTTTTTATGAAGCCAACATTATCCTAATACCAAAACCAGGTAAAGACACAACAAAGAAAGAAAATTATAGGTCAATATCCCTGATAAACACAGATGCTACAATTTTCAGCAAAATATTAGCAAGGTGGATCTAACAATACATTTAAAAATACACCATGATAAAGTGGGATTTATTCTGGAGATGCAAAGATGGTACAATATCCACAAATCAATAAATGTAATACATCACATCAACAAAATAAAAAAAATCACAGGATCACCTAAATAGATGCAAAACATTTTCAATAAAATATATCACCATTTATGATAAAAACTCTCAGCAAAGTGGGAATAGAGAGGTCATACCTTAATATAATAAAGCCCATATATGACAAACCTACAACAAACATCATATTCAATGGGCAAAACCTAAAAGCATCTCCCTTAAGATCAGTGTGGGACCTTGTCTAGAGTATGCGGGATGCCCAAGGCCACTCTGAGCCTGGAAATTTTAATCAGGGTGTCTAAGGCTAAGATACTATGTACAGGTGCAAGGACGCAGTAATCTAGACTGTACAAGTGTGGCCCTCTAGAACCCACATGATTGATGTCACTATTTGGCAGAAAGCCTCTTTTGTCTAAATAGTATTAAAAGTATGTTACTGAGGCTTAGAGAGCTTGGGAGTGCGCTCAGATGCAGCTACTATAAAAGGACACGGGTCCAGAGGCAGCACAAGGTTGCTCAGATAATAGCTGTGGGAACAGAGGCTGCTGCTGCTTTGTGCGAAAGATGTATTGTTACCTAGCTGGTGTGCAGCTACCTACTGTGTAACTTTGCTTTGGAGAACTGTTTTGTCTAGTAGCTCCTCATCAGCAATGGCTACATGTACACTAGCTACTATAGTAAAGACTCTCTCATACATCCATGGCTTCTCATGGCTTCTCCATATACTAGCCAGCATCCAAGGAAGTCCAGTCCCTGGCAGATCGGCTCAGGCCAAAGAGGATCAGGACCTGTGCTCCCACACTTGGCCAGTTGGTAGGATAGAGCTGTGAGTGTTTCCAACATTTAGTACAGCGAGCAGGGTTGAAGAAGGAACTTGCTTTAACAATCAAGAACAGGATTGCCTGCTTTCATCACTCTTATTCAACATAGTACTCAAATTCCTTGCCATACCGATCAGACAAGAAGAAATAAAAGGCATTCAAATTGGAAAGGAGGAAGTATAAAATTGTCATTATTTGCAGGTAACATGATATGGTATATAGAAACCCCTAAATATTCCACCAGAAAACTACTAGATCTAATATATGAACTTGGCCAAGTTGCAAGATACAAAAGCAGCATTCAAATATTGATGGCATTTTTATACACCAATAATAAACTATCAGGAAGATAAACTAAGAAGACAATGCCATTTATTACTGCAACAAAAAAAAATAAGGTAAATAGGAATAAATTTAACCAAGGAGATAAAAGACCTGTAATTGGAGAATTATAGGACATTGCAGGGAGAAATTAAGAAAGATACAAATATACGGAGGCATATATCATGTTAATGGATTAGAAAAATTAACATCATTAAAATGACAATAATATTTAAAACAATCTATAGATTAAACACAATTCCCATTAAAGTACCAATGGCATATTTCACAGAACTAGAGAAATGTTCCAAAAATTTGTATGGAACCAAAAAAGACCACAAATAGCTGCAACCATCTTGAGAAAGAAGAAAAAAGTTGGAGGTATCACAATAACTGATATCAAAGTATACAACAAGGCCATTGTGATCAAAACAGCCTGTTACTAGCATAAGAACAGGTATATAGGTCAATGAAAGAAAATAGAGAGTCAAGAAATCAATGAACACTTCTATGGTCAATTAATATTTGACAAAGTAGGCAAGTGCTTATAGTCTCTTCAATAAATGGTGTTGGGAAAATTGGACAGGTACATAAACAAAAATAAAACAAGACCACCAACTTACACTATATATGAGGCTGAACTGAAAATGGATAAAATACTTAAATGTAAGCCACAAAAACATCAAAGTCTTAGAAGAAAACATAGGCAGTAAAATCTCAGAAATCTTTTGCAGCAATATTTTTGCTAATATCTCTCTTAGGGCAAAGAAAACTCAGGAAAAGTTAAACAAATGGGACTACATCAAACTAAAAAGCTTCTGTACAGCAAAAGAAAACATCAACAAAATGAAAAGAGAACCTACTATATGAAAGAACATATTTGCCAATTCTATATCCAATAAGGTGTTGACTTCAAAAATATATGAAGAACTTACACAACTCAATATCAGGCATACAACCCAATTAAAAATGGGCAAAGAATTAGACACTTTTCCAAAATGGACATAAAGATGGCCAATGGACATACTAAAAATGTTCAAGGCCACTAATAATCAGATAGATGCAAATTAAAACTAAAATGAGGTACCACCTCACACCTGCCAGAATGGCTACTATCAATAAATCAACAAACAAATGCTAGTGAGGATGTGGATAAAAGGCAACCCTTGTGCACTCTCGGTTGGATGCAGACTGATGCAGCCACTAAGATAAACAGTACTGGGTTTCCTCAAACAAATTAAAAAAGGAACTATCTTTTGATCCAATGACTTCACTTCTAGGAATATATCCAAAATACCAATTCCAAAACACCAAGCAGCATCATTTACAACAGCCAATATCTGGAAACAGCCCAAGTGTCCATCAGCACATGAGTGGGTAAGAAACCTGTGGTACATTTACACAATGGAATACTATTTGGTTGAAAAAAATAAAGAACTCTTACTCCTTGCTACGGCATGGATGGACTTGGAGAGTATTATGCTAAGTGAAATAAGCCAGTCAGAAAAAGACAAATACTATATGATCTCACTAATATGTGGAATCAAAGAACAAAATAACTGATGAACAAAATGAAACTGGAAGCATGGATACATGGAACAGACTGGCTGGTGCCTGAGGGGAGGAGGTGGGGATAACTGGATAAAGAAGGTGAAGGTATTGGCTGATGATCATATATGCATATCCCATGGATATAGAAAATAGTTTTGTGAAGGCCAAGGGAAGGGGAGATAGGAGTGGGTGGAGGTGAGCAAAAGGAGGTAAGAAAGGGTACTACACCTGCAATAATGACAAAATTAAAAATTTTAATATAAACAAATAAATAGGTAAAAATTCTTTATGTTCTTTGTTTCTTTTCAAAGTATAATGTCTCTTCTAACAATTAAACAATATAACAGCATAAAACATTTTAAAGACTAAAATTAGTATTATCCTACTGCTTAAAGACTGAAAATAGTATTATCCTACTACTTTCAACCAGTAATTATTTGTATTTTTAATATACATGGTAGAGCAAAAGTAGATTTACAATTGTTCATGTAAAAAATAATATGATTAATCTAATTGAATAAAAGAGTAATATGCAAATTAACCATCACTCCTAGACACCAAAGCCACACCCATCAGCCAATCAGAGTGGCTGTATTCAAATTAACCCAGCCAAGATGGTGGCTGGCAGCCACTGAGCTAGAGAAAACAGGAGGCTTTCGTTGCACCAGCAATGGAGTTGAAACTGCCTGCCTAGGCTGGCCAGGCCTCTGCTCAAGGCAACAATGTTTCAATTATAGAAGCCATGGAGCTGAAACAAACAGGAGGCTTTGTTGCCTGACTAGGCCTCTGCTCAAGGCAACAAAGTTTCAATTATAGAAGATAAATAAACACCAGAAACCAGATTCCAGCCAGCCGCACTGGGACATTGGGTCAATGGGAGCTGTGGGCAGCCTGAAAATGGCCCTCAACCCCTCACCGAGGCTGGCCACACCTCCATGGGGTGACGGTTCCCACTGGGGGTCTTGGCCAGTCTGCAAATAGTAATCAGCTCCTCACCCAGGCTGGCCAGGCATGCCAGCAGGTGGACATCTCCAAGGAGTCCCAGACTGCGAGAGGGCACAGGCCGGCTGAGGGACCTCCTCGAGTGCACAAATTTTTGTGCATCAGGCCCCTAGTAAATAATAATACAAGAATAGACTGTGTTTTATATACTTACAACTATAACCTTCCTTTTTTCCCCCTATATTATTCCCTTACCACTTTTCCATGATTAAATTTCATATTTGTAACACTGTTAAAATCTATTACCATTTCATATGACATTTGAAGACATGCAGTTCAGAGAACAAGATCTATTTATAAACTTGTCCTCTCTGTATTTTGAAATTAACTGGTGTTTTTTAGTTTTCACATGCTCCATTAAAAGTAATTATTTTGTGTTTTAAACTTTGTCTTATTCTTAATACCTTTTTAAAATATATCTTTTAAAAATATGACATGTTCATAAAAATAGTAAATTAAATACTATGAAAAATCTCTCTCAAACTCTAGTTGTCTGCCAGGAAAAAAAAAAAAAACTATTCTTAACAGTGTCTTGTGTATTCTAGAATTTATTTAAATCATATATGTGTTATATATTTTATGTATCTTATATAATAACATATAATATATTATCTTGTTGCTTATAATGATATTACATTAATTAATAATATGGACTTTTATAACCAGTGGCATTGCAAATCTGCACATGTAAAATAATCATTTTAATGGCTTTCTAATATTTTGTTGTTTTTTGTACCCTAATTTATTTTACTAGTCTCAATGCTGATTTAAGTTATTTCTAATCTCATTTTGTTTTTTAAATTCTAAATAATATTCCAATTAATTTATTTTTAAATGTCTTTAAGTATATGTGCAATATATAAATTCTACCTTGAAATTGCTAGATACATATTACCATATTTCTTATTGGATATATTCTTAGGCCAATAAAAATGTGTGTACATGTGTCTTGCATGTGTGTAATTTGTCTGCTTTTGATTCCTAATTTAATTCCTCTGTGCTTCAAGAATATACTCTATGTGATTCCCATTATTTTATACACATTGAGACTTGTTTTATGGGCCAGTGTGTGCACTTAAATATGCCATGTGTTCGGTAATTGTCTCGATAGGGTTCTGTAAGTGTCAATTGTCATGTTGGTTGATTGTGTTGATCAAATCTTTTATATCCTCACTGATTTCCTCTCTACTTGTCTAGCCTTTACAGTAAGAAAAGTGTTGAAATTACCAGCTAAAATCGTCAATGTGTCTATTTCTGTTCCCCTAAATTTGCTAAAGTCTGTGTTTGCTTTCAATCTTTTCCTGGCTCTGGGAAATTATTATTTCATGTCCCTTAGAGATTACATTTTCTGCTGAGGTTGATTAATAATATCACAGAAAATGAAGTTTCTTTTTTATTTTCTTTGTTTCTCATAAGGAGAGTAAGGAGATAGCTCCTCTAACACACCATCTAAAGGATGTGAGTTATTTCAGATGTGATGTACCTTGGCATTAATGCAGACTACAGTTCCCCTCAGGGAGTTCTCTTCATGCCATTTAATAAAACACAGTAAATCACTAGAGTACTGAACTTTTCCTAATTGGAATTCTTTTCCCTCAAGGTTGTTCAGGATGATTCACACCTTAAAATAAACAATATTACAACCTTATTTTTTAATTTTTAGTTAGACTGCTCATGGAATATGACTTGATATCACCATAGGATACTCTGTTTGGTCAAAAGTAAGAACAGTGGATATGCAAAAGCTTAGTTGTAATGAAGCATAAGGAATCCAATATTTAGGGACTTTCACTGATTACCATCTCCATTCTTATTCCATTCCAGTGGTTTGCTTAGCAGGAGCTGTCCAACATTTTATATGCATTTCATATGCATGACTTAGATTTATGGTTTAAAAATTTGCAATTCTGAAACCTCCATAGTTCTTTCTCTGCAATTTATTATTTAATTTAATGTTAGGAGAAGCATGAGACAAGAAGTACCATAGAAATTGTGCTGGGGAACAAATAGGAGAGCCAAGATATGGTTGTTGCTTTTACTTCATTATTATTACGTAACTCAAAATTGTTTAAATATAAGTTTAGGAAAATATATGAGTGGTCATTAGCACTAGGACATGGGGGTTATTCTTTCTAATATGAATCAGCTGACATTTCTGATTTATTTTATTCTTTTTATCTTTTCACATTTGAATGTAATATGGAAATTATAATATTCTGTTTTTTAAAATACAAACAAAAGACTTAAGGCACGCAACTTCATGTAAGCCTAGTCTATCTATCTGTTTCCATACTGAGAGTGTCACTATAGTCCTGACAATACCTTTTAATAAAAGTCCAGCCCTGACTGGTTTGACTCAGTGGATAGAGCGTTGGCCTGCGGACTGAGGGATCCCAGGTTCGATTCCAGTCAAGGGCATGTACCTTGGTTGCGGGCACATCCCCAGTAGGGGGTGTGCAGGAGGCAGCTGATTAATGTTTCTCTCTCATCGATGTTTCTAACTCTCTATCTCTCTCCCTAACTCTCTGTAAAAAAGCAATTGTATGTGTATATATATATATTATTTTTTTTTTTTCAAAGTTCAAGCTTTGCCCTCAGATGCAACCCCGGAACTCAGCCTGCAGGAAACTGCCCTGTCACCTCACAGAGGTCTCCACTTGCAAGGTGAGGCCCGTGTCAGAACCCTCCACCGTCAGGTATTCCCAGAGGAGGCTATTCTCACCTTCAACAGTGCTTTCTTTGAGTTCCTCCAATACAGAGATTGTGCCTTTTACGGCCCTGATGAATATGTTTCTCACATAGTCAGAATCTGTATACAATGGTGTAATTCATGCTGGATAAACCAATCGAAACATTCTAAATAGGAACAAAACTACTACCTCCATCCAAGAGAGATACCCACCTTTCAGGCGCCCCATCATTAATATTGGTACTACTTACAGGAAAGTGCTGATTTCCATTTTGTTTTTCTAAATGCTGAGGAAGACACTGCAAACACAGCACAGATAAAAGGTGTTCTCCCATAGCACACAGCAGACGGAGAGCTTTCTTTCCTCCTGTTCCTGTGGTTGTTGTTCCTTAGGCTAGAAGCCTGGCGACATTTCCACTCACTCTCTCAATCTCCAGGGCAGGCCTGACCTAGAAACTGTCGGCATCTAAACAGCCTCCATTTCCACGTATTGGCACAAGTTACAGCGTCTTGTCTATGCAGCTTCTTTTATTATTTTCTGTGAAAGACTCATGCCTGCCATCTGCATAGCTCAGCACACACTCGCATATGCTGTCAGGATTACAGAGTTCGAGCTCCTGCCCTCAGAGCTTAGAGCCCCAGACAGTCAGCAATGTTATGTCGATACATGTCTATCAAGTGACTTCTAACAAAGCCTGTGCAAAAACACTGTAAAAGCAGTAAGAGTACAGCTAACAGTATGCAAGTTGCTCAGTTTTCTCCTTACTATTGAAATACACAACACTTAATTAGAGGAAAATAATCTCATGTGTGTTTATAACAAAACAGAATTTCTTTTTATATGTCTTTGAAAAATCTCTGAATTTAGGTAGAAATGTCATAAATATTGTATTTATGTAATTCTAAGACATCAAGAGTTTTATGGAATTGCCACCTTGTGTGTGATTTTCACACACTAATGCAAATTATTTTCATACAGTAATGCAAATTATTTTCCTTTAGATTGTAGATTGTAATTACACATGTTTTTTTTTCCTTTTCTACACATGCATATACATTGTTATAGTATTTTACTTATATGAAACTATACTGCTTGTCATATTTACATACATAATGTAAATATATACCTGAATACACTGCAAATTTATCAGTCAAAATGATTATTTGCTAGTGTTTTTGTTGCCATTTTTGTTAAATTGAAGCATAATTATCATATTAAGGTTCATCCAATATTTCCAGCCTAATTATTGAATAAAGAAATTATTGGAGCTTCTTGATACTGGTTTTCTTGATGTAAAATTTGAAATGAGATGCAATAGACTGTAGTAAACCTGGTACTAAAATAAGAAGGATTGCTTTTATTTCCTGGAACTAAAACAACATTGGATTTTGCTACAGATTACATGAAACGGTGACCTGTTTCTAATGATCTCCTCTAATGAAGATGAATGACACTTTTAAAAGTCCAAGTTCATGTATATGGCAAACAGTCATTATGGCAAACACTTGAGGATGTTCATGGTGTGATTTTTCTGGCTTCGCTACCTAGCAGTTTTCCTGCACAGGAGTGCCAGCTAGGAATGAACACCACGCACACAATAAAACCTGACCCTTACTGCCCTCCTATTTTTTTGCTTCTAGACAGCTCTGGTGTGCTAGGACTTTAAGTCCAACACTTTCATCCCCAAATGGAAATGGCTACAGCAGCCAGGTGTAAGTATGTGTGTGTGTGTGTGTGTGTGTGTGTGAATGACTGAATGTGCTGTGTGTGTAAGTATATGCATATGTGTATCTTATATCTGCATATGCTTATTTTATATTTCTATAAATAATTTTATTCTGAAAAACATATACATAATGGGATATGAAGTAAGTCATGTTGATTTTTAGTAGGCGACTTGAGATTTCAGTGACATGTTTGAAAAATGCTACCTTAAACACTTACTACAAACCACCAAGGACTAAATACATATTGGCGAAGTCAATGAAATTGTTCAAATTTCTATTAATGAAAACATAAGCAATTACATCAAGTAAATATAAAATTTCTTAGAGACACTGAACCATTGCCAACCACCTAAGCCTTTAATACAATTTTAATGGAAAAATCTAGTAATAGTAAAAATGGAGAACAAGGGAATATTTTATAATATTATTTCTATTTCAAGAATTATGCAAATATTACACTTCTCTCAAAAATATAGGAAATAAAGTGTATAAAAATGATTTTTCTGAGCACCTAGATTCTGATGAGTGAAAAACACTGGATGTTTTTAATGCGTTATGCCATTGGAAGAATGGGTATGATTATTTTATCTTACTCTAAACATGGTGAAAAAATGTTATCAACAGCAAAGAAGTGTATTTTATGTTGTGTTCTTACCACAAAAAAATTAAGGAGGAGGTAGGAAGCTTTTAGAGGCAATGGGATGTTTGTGGCACTGATTGTAGTGATGTTTCCACAGGTGCATATTTACCTCATCCCATCAATTTTATATATTGAATGTCTATAGTTTCTTGTATGTACTCAATGCAAAGTACAGCTTTTTGTACTATCAATCTTGTATTTGTACTCAATAAAGAGGTTTAAAGACTTAGAAGTCTAAAATGATTTTTTTTGCAAAATCGTGTAGAAATAAACTTATATAATATTTTCATAATTTAGTTTACTTGAATAATTATGAGACAATTGTTATTGTTGGACTGCAATAAAATTTAAGATCTGAATTTAAAACTTGATTTCTTTAACTCTTAAATATATAGTTATTTATCAATTCAGTTATAGATTAAAACAATAGTCTTTATACCTGGCTCTCTGCCCCTGGTCAATTGCTTACAGTCTGGAACGAACTCTTCTACCAGAACTGACTTTTCATTCTCAACTTCTTTTCACATCATATCATCCTCTAAACCTTTTTTGATAGCCTATTACTCATAGAAATAATAGTCTTTCATTAATTTCTCAATGCAACCAGATGCTTATTAAAATTCTGTTTTGCCTAGTGTGAAATATATTTGATGAATAAAAATGAGGAGGAAGTGTAGGAAAAGGGCAAGACAGAGGAAGGGGAGAGATATTGAGATATTTAGCATATTCTGGATATGCGTGTGCTGAAAATGACTGTAGGACAATGGTGGAAGATAGGAATGTAAATAATAACCAAAAATTAGATAACTTGAGATGAAATAGAAAAAAATATCAGAATGTGAGACATAAGCAATTCACTTAGCATGTAGAATGTTGGGGAAAACTATCAGCAGAGGAGGGAAATTTATTTGACAGAGTTATGATGAAAGTAATGGCTGGGTATGCAAAGTAAATGACTGAGAGACACGAAGGAACCGTGTGTCACCCTCTGAAAATTGCAAACTTTGGTTCGGGTACAGGAAATCTGTGCTACTGCTCTGTGATGGGGTGGTGGGAACCAGATGTGTCATTTTAATCACATATTGTGTGTCCTCTCAATGACATTTCCTAACTCATGGGAACCATTAAGAATTGAATTTTTAACACATATGTTTGCAGATGCTGTGTGGTTGAGAGTGGCTAGCATTTGGAGAGTGGATATTAGAAAATAACCTGCTAAAATATTTTAATGAAAAATGATAAGACTGGATTAAATGTGCTATTGTAGGAAAAAATAGTGAGTATTAAATTAGTAACTACAATTGTGCACTTCCTATGCTGTGATGGTTGATGTGTCAATTTGGCTAGGTTATGATGTGACTATTTTATCATACACTATTCTTGTTTTTTGATGTAATCAATATTTACAATCAGTTGATTTTAAGGAAAGAATAATGAGAATGATATAAACAGTTGAAGGACTTGGCAGCCAAAATAGATTTCCAAAAAATGAATTCTGCCTCAAGATTGCAACATAAACTCTTATCTGAGTTTCCATCCTCCCCCCATAATCGCATGAGACAATTCCTCAAAATCTCTCCCTCTCCTTCTTTCACCTGCACCTCCCTCTTCCTACCCCTCTTTCTCTAGAAATACACACATATATATACATACACTGTTGATTCTGCTTTCTGGAGCATCTCGACTTATACGCATGCTCCATCTCATTTAAACCTCACAAAACTAAGTAGTTATGATTTTCTTTCATTTTTAGTCTGAATAAACCTTCCCTAAGTCACAAAACAAACAAACAATAAAGAAATCTGAACTTAGGCTGAGGTATTAATGATTATAGATATCAAGTTCTAATCACTGAAATGTTTCTCCCTTCTCAAACTCAAACTTTAATATATATGCCAAGTGACCAGAACGACCAATCACCATGATAAGTACTGTGGCTGGCCAACTGGTCTAATGGGGACAGGGCTGGCTATCCAATCTCCCATGGCCTTCCCCCACCCCACCCGCAGGCTGGACCCCCCATGCATGAATTTCTGCACTGGGCCTCTCGTCCTATATAATAAAATGCTAATATGCAAATAGACTAAACAGTGGAACAACTGGTTGCTATGTCATGCACTAACCACCAGGGGGCAGACTCTCAATGCAGGAGCTGCCTCATGGTGGTCATTGTACTCCCACAGAAGTAGTGCCACTCGCTAGAAGTTAGGCGGGCCTAAGCTGGCAGTGGGACAACTCCAGAGGGCTACCCCAAGTGCACAGATTTTGTTCATCAGGCCTCTAGTATATATATAAAAGCCTAAATCACCAAATGACCAAACGACTGGTTGACCAGTTGCTATGATGTGCACTGACTACCAGGTGGCAGACACTCAATGCAGGAGCTGCCCTATGGTGGTCGGTGTGCTCTCACAGTGGGAGTGCTGCTCAACTGACTGACCCATCCTGGCAGCCCGCCAGCACAGCAGCAGCCATTCACTCTCTCAGTAGTCCTATAGGTCCAATCTTCGGAGAACTGGCCAGGTACCGATGGACAAGCGCTACCAGCACGATCTCAACAGTGCCGCCAGCCTCCTGTAAGTTGACCTCGGGCACCATGTCTGCTTCCCCTCCCTAGACAGTCCTCAAAGAAGAAAAGTGGCTGCCAGGTGGCTCCTGACAACTGGCAGGAACATCAGCAGGACAGATCTGGATCCCAGGCTGGCAACGGTGTCCCATTGCCCATCTGGAGGGCTAATTGTGTCCCACTCCTCTCACCCCCCATGTGACGGGTGCCAGATGCAGGGCTCATGATTAGTGAGTGTCACTGTGGTGGTGTGAGACTCTCCTGATCAGGATTGGCTGGGAGTGAGCCTGTGGCAGGCATAGCAGGGCCAGGATGAGCAGGAGGGGCAGGCAGGAGCAGCAGGTGGTGCTGGACTGCCAGTTTCAACCCAATCCCTGCAGGCCATGCTGAAAGACCCCACCCATGCATGAAATCATGCACCAGGCCTCTAGTGTATATATCATTGTTGACTAGAGGCCTAGTGCACAAATTCATGCAAGGGTAGGGTCCGTCAGGCTTGCCCTGATGGGGGTCCAACAGGCCGGGCTAGCTGGGGGAGGGGCCACTGGCAGTTAGCCAGCCAGGGGGAAGGACGACGGGTGGTTGGCCTGCTGACCCTTCCCCCGATTGGGGTGTTGGGGGTCAATTGGGGGCAAGGCTGGCCAGGGGGGCAGGGCAGGATCAGGCTGTTTGGCTGCCACAGTGCACATCATAACCACCAGTCATTCTGGTCATTACACTGTTCTAGTTGCTGGGCTTTTATATAGAGAGATAGTATTACAGATGTCTACCATTTCCCTTCCCCATTATCCCCTTCCTCCCTGCCCCTACACAACTCCCAGGTCTTCACCCCCATATTGTTTGTGTCCATGCTTTATACATAACAGTATATAAGTTCTTTGCTTTATCTCTTTTTGTTCCCCCAATCCCACACCAAGGTATGTTAGTCTGGCCCATGCCTCCATGCTTCTAGTCATTTTGTTGGCCAATTCATTTTGTTCATTAGATTCCACACAAAAAAAATGTGAAACCATGTGATATTTATCTTTCTTCACTTAGCATAATAGTCTCCAGGTCCATCCATGCTGTCCCAAAGGTTAAGAGATCCCTCCTTTTAATAGCTGCATAGTATTCTATTTTGTAAATATTACACAGCTTTTTTATCCATTCATCTACTGATGCTCACTTGGGCTGTTTCCTAGTCTTAGCTATTATAAATAATACTTATAAATCTGACTTTTAATTATTATGGTAAAATTATGAATAAGTATTTTTATACATGAATTTAAATTAATTGATATCACTATATGAATTTCCAAATTGTTACACAATGAGTGATTTTAGCTTTTATAAAACCCAGTTATTTTTGTAAAGAAAAATAATATACCCTTTTAAAACAGAAGCCTTTTAAATTGAATGACTAAGACTTTATTTTCTGTTTCAGGTACAACCCACCTTTCTTTTTATAAAACATTCACTAGATCTAACACTGTCTACTCATTGCCTTTTCTGAGTACATGTTGTACTGTGTCAGTTTTTCTTCCACAAAGTGCCATATGCAAATTGCCTTCACCCACACCAAGCGCTAGTGAAAAATTCTCCATCCTTTCAGTTCTAACTCAGACAGTCTTTTCCGTAAACCATGTCAATTTTTACCTCTCTTGTCTACAGCCAGAAATTTATTTTGCTGAAAATAAAATTATAAACTGAAATTAAGGATGAAAAATTATTTGTCTTTGTTTCATAAACACTACAGGACTCTCTAATTATATCTGATGCAAAACTAATTAAAGTATTGCAAAAACTCATCTCTAATAAAATCATATTGATAAGTTTTCTGATGGCTTAAAATATTGACAAAGCTTGTCATAATCACAGGAAATAGACCATTAGCCATTTGTAAAGATACATCCTGAATGTATATTGATTTTTATTTTTGCATGCACACAACAGGTAGCCTTGACAAATATGGAATTTATCTCAAAACTTTCCCAAAGGACTTTGGAAAATTCCATTACAAAAAACTTAGGCTTAGTTAGTTTTTTGTTTTGTTTTGTTTTGTTAACCAAATTAGTAAAACCAAAATTTCTGAAGAAGAAAATGTTAAAGTGATAAAATTTCTTAAAACTACATTTCTATCTTATATAACAAAACCCTAATATGCAAATTGACTGAACGGCGGAATGACCTGTCGCTATGACGATGTACACTGATGCTCAACACAGGAGTTGCCCCCTGGTGGTCAGTGAGCTCCCACGGTGGAAGGGCCATTCATCCAGAAGCCAGACCTCAAGGGTTCTCAGATTGCAAGAGGGCACAGGGATCCCTACCCCCAGTGCACGAATGTCGCGCACCCTGCCTCTAGTAATAACAATAAAAGTTAACACTTCTGAAATACCATATGCCAGATACTTTACCAAGTGCTTTATATTTATACATTATACATCAGACGAGCACTATCAATAAAATACTGCTATTGTCATCATTTTAAAGATAATGAAACAAAGCATATAGAGATTGAATATTATTCTCAAGGTCAACACTTAGTAAGGAATGGATCCAGTCAGTTGAAAAATGACTCCCATAAAATCTGTGATTTTTATAAACTTCTAGTATAGTTTATGATTTTTTTTCTCAAATATATCAAAGAGTAAGAAATCAATAATGTAGGAATAATTAAATAAATTAATGATTTAATAATTCTTTGAGAATATCAAACTATTATTTTGACATAGTTGTAGGTTCCTTTCAGACTTGGAGAATAACAGAGTAATTTAAAACAAATCAAAGTTTCAAAGAATTCCCAAAAGACTCCTCAGTGACACAAACATAAATGTATCCGGAGCTTTCTGGATTCTGGAATTTTGTGTCTATAAATATATTGATTCCTGGCTTTGCTATAGAATAGTAAGAAGCTAGGGAAATTCCAGGACAAGAAAAATAGAGAAACTGAGACTGATAGTTAAATAGCAGTTTTTGTCCACCTAGTAAATCCTACCTTACCTAAACTAAAGACACTTAAATGTAAATGGTTTGCATTTATCTCCCCAACCAGAGAATAGATAGCTTAAATCACTCTACTCGGAGACAAATAACAGAAATCTAATCAAGTGCCATTTGTATCAACCACACCCAAGGATAGACAAATTAAGAGAATAAATCTTATTTTGGTACATAAAATTATACATAAAGCTGATTAATATTCTATCGATCCACCCCTAAGAACTCCCCTAAATGCCCAGCATTTAAAACCCCTGAAAATTAGGGTCCCAGCATGTTCTCCTGCAGGGACCATGCCTGTGCCATTCCTTTCCCCATCCCCCTCCCCCACAGGCACTTAACTCCTAATTTCCTAAGAACTTGCAACCAGGGAGCATTGGGCAGTGGCAGCTTGTCCTGGGCGAACCCTCTGAGCCTGTCTAGAAGGTCCCCTTTCCCCTGACTTCCCAGCGAGCCAAAGCAGCCCAGCCTGGGCTCTCCTGTTGCTTCCTGCTCTTCCTGTCTCACTGTCCTAATCTTCACTTCTAGCAGCTTCTGCTGCCATTCTTCAGGAGTGTCATAATGACAGGGATCTAGAAACAATCCTCCCTTGGGAATATACATTGCTTTAAAACGTCTCGATTACACATGAAAAAGGAAGCATACTGTGTATAATCTATGGTATCTAAACAGTTGACATCTTTTTTTTTCACTTTAAATTATTGGCTTTTCTTCATAATTATCAAATCAATTATTCAGCCATTTACTGTGGATATGAATGGTTGTGCATACAGAGTGTTATATAGGATTTCATTGTGAAACACAACTGAAAGGATGTTTAAGCAGCTTCAGATATCATGTCTCTCAACTTTGTGTATACTTGCCTCAGTATCTTTAGTAAGCCTTTGATTTCTCAATGTCCCTTTAGTCCAGCAGTTCTCAACCTTTGGGTCCCAACCCCTTTGGTGGCTGAACGACCCTTTCACAGGGGTCGCCTAAGACCATCCTGTATATCAGATATTTACATCATGATTCATAATAGTAGCAACATTGCAGTTATGAAGTAGCAACAAAAATAATTTGTGGTTGGGTCACAACATGAGGAGCTGTATTTAAAGTGCCAGAAGGTTAAGAACCACTGCTTGAACAAGGTTAAAACCATGTTAAGGAAAAGGGGGATTAAAGACTAGGGAATAACCATTTATTTTACTGTTGATACTTTTCTATATTATAATTACAATTATTTTAATAATAGAGGGTTGGTGCACAAAATTCATCCACAGGGGAGGGGGGTTGTCCCTCAGCTAAACCTGCACCCTCTTCTATCTGGGACCCCTCTAGGGATGTCTGATGGGCAGTCAGACATCCCTCTCACAATCCAGGACTGCTGGCTCCCAACAGCTCGCCTGCCTGCCTCTCTGGTTGCCCCTAACTGCTTCTGCCTGCCAGACTGATCACCCCCTAACCACTCCCCTGCCAGCCTGATCAACGCCTAACTGCTCACTTGCTGGCTCGATTGCCCCTAACTGCCCTCCCCTGCAGGCTAGCTTGTGGTGGCCATCTTTGACCACATGGGGTGGCCATTTTGTGTATTGGAGTGATGGTCAATTTCCATATTACCTCTTTATTATATAAAATTACATTTAAAAGTTTCTATATTTGAGGAGTACATTCACCAAGACACAATGAACACTGTTATTGCCTGTGGAATACTTTTTCTGCTCCAAAATAGTAATCTATTGCACAACTGACTCTGGAAATGTTTCTGAGTGGCAAACTATCATTAAAAATATAGCTGGCCACTGTGCTCAGTGGTTCAGCATCAACCCATGAACCAAGAAGTCTCAGGTCAGATTCCCAGTCAGAGCACATGCCCAGGTTTCAGGCTCAATCCCCAGTTGGGACCATGAGGAGGCAGCTAATCGATGTTTTGCTCTCATCCATGTTTCTATCTCTCTCCCTTCCTCTCTCTCTAAAATCAATAAAAA
>PVJC01033551.1:0-19299 GCA_004026665.1 Murina feae | reverse complement strand
TTCTGTCTTTTGTGACCTGTCTCTTAGTCTCCGCATTTTGGCTTTCTGTGCTGGGTGTCCTATATAAGGCCCAGTGATTCAGCCTCCCCAATCACCTGGGGTGGCTACTCTTGTTGTATGCCTTTGAAGGCTGGGTGCACAGTCTTGTTGTAGTTATCACTGGGAGGTATCACTGGGGGGAAATGACCTGCAGGCCTTTTTCCTCGTTGTTTGAAGTTTGGATCTATTGGAGTCCTGTCTCAGCTGCAGACCCTTAGGTTGTGCTGCAGGGAGGCAGGCGAACAGCTTGGGCGGGGTTGTAGGTGGGGTGGGGTGGGGTCTCAGAATCACCGGGGGTGGAGCGACTCACAATGGCGTCCCCTCTGCGGATGCCGCAGTTTCTACCGGGTTTGGCTTTTCCAAACCCTGGGGTCTGCGCACAGTTCTCAGTCCCGGAATCTCCGCGTAAGTGATAGCTGCGAATAGCACTCCTAGAACACCACTGGTCTTTCACCACCCCGTTGCCCTACAGCCCGCGTCGCATTCACTGCAACCCGGGAGTTTTTAATCTTCTGAGCCGCGGACCTGATCGCCGCTGCCGCTCCCTTTCACCCGCCCTGCCACGAGCGCCGCGCCGCCGCCTCCGTTTCGCGTCCGTACCTTGGGCGCCAGGAGCTTCTGTTCAGTCTCAGAGCACTCCTCTTGCTTTCTAGGTGTAACGGTTCCCCTCCCTTGGTTCTAGAGGATGGCCATTTATCTGAATGGTTGTATTTCTATAATATAGGTGTGGAGGCTGTGCATTTAGGTATATACCTCATGCTGCCATCTTGGTTTCTGCTAAATGCAATTTGATGGCCCCTTGAAAACCTTGAGTCTAATATGTCAGAAAAAAATAAAGGATCTTGATGGCAATTGTCTCTGTAAATACAGTATTGTCTTAGATAATCTATATATATAAAAGGCTAATATGCAAAGTGTGACTGCTGGAATTTGACTGGAAGACCAGGAGTTCTATTGCTTGCTATGATGTGCACTGACCACCAGGGGAAGGCATGGAACGAAGGAAGGCCCTGGTCAGCAGCTGGTAGGCCCTCATCAGCCTTGATCGCTGGCCAGGCCTAGGGACCCTACTCGTGCATGAATTTCGTGCACCAGGACTCTAGTAATTATATGAAAACCTTCCTTTCTGGGATAAAGCATGCTGTATTGTCATTTCCTACTGCCTGTCAGTTTCACTAGGTAGACTATAAACTTTTAGAAAGTAAGAACTATGGCTTACTTTTTCTGAATCCCAGGTGCCTGGCATATGCTAAGAACTCAATAAAAGATTGCTTTTTAAATAAATGAACAGCAAAGCAAAATTAGCAAAAATGGAAGGCATTGGGAAGGCATTTAAATTCTGAAAATTTTTCCTAGCAATCTCTACATGATAGCATTGAAAGAAACTAGATTGTGAACTAATAATTTCTTTGAGGAGGTTTAGGAGAAAATAGTTCACAAAGGAAAGGAACAGTACATGAGAAGCACAATTCTTGTATGATGTTCTGAGATAGTCAAAGCTAAGCATTAAATTACAACTTGTTACAACATTTTTCCCTTCCTGACTTAGATCCAGCTTACCCTTCTGTTAGTTACTCCCTGCTGTTAGCTTCTGTTTTTCCTTTAACCACACACTACACTTGTCCTTCCTGAGATATGCTGTGCACTTTCATTCCTCTGCTCCATTGCTCATAATATTCACTGTGCCTGAAATGCACTTTCTTCCATTATCTTCCCGGAGAATTTCTCTTCACTTTTCCATTGCCAGCTTGTCTCACTTACCTATAGTTGCATAACAACCCCTCGCCAACCTCCCCCCCAAAAAAATGGAGTGGTTTAAAAACAACTTAATTTATTATTTCTGAAGATTCAGTGGATTGGCTGGACAGTTCTACTGGACTTACCTAGGCTCACTCATGTGGCTGTGATCTGGGGACTGGGCTCAGCTGGGACATGATCACACCTGGTTCTCTCTCTCCATGTGGTCTTGCATCCTCCAGGATCTCACTCTCCACATAGTCTCTTTCCAGCAAGATAGGCTAGACTTTTTTCCATGGCAACTGGGTTCCAAGAACTAAAGCTGAAACTTCTAGTTCTCATAAGGCTTTCTGAGGCTCAGAAATTTCAAGTATCATTTCTGTTGTATTTTGTCTGTCTAAGAAGCAAATTACATGGTTAGCCCAGGTTTAAGGAGAGGGGAATTAGATAAGAGGAGCCCAGGGAGGCATAATTCATTGGGAGCCATTTTTAATAATCATACAGCTAAAATATCCCCTCTTCATCATTTGTGATATATATATATATACAGTCACACATCATTTAGCAATCTGATATGTTTTTGAAAAAATGCTTTTTTAGATGATTTTGTTTTTGTGTGAACATCCTAGACTGCACTTACAGAAACCTACATAGTATAGCTTACCACACACGTAGGCCATATGGAATAACCTATTGTTCCCAGGCTACAAACCTGTACAGTATGTTACTGTAATGAATACTGTAGGCAGTTGTAACACAATGGTAAATATCTGTGTGTCTAAACATATCTAAATATAGAATTTGGTATAAAAGTTAAAATGATGCACCCACATAGGGTGCTTATCATGAACAGAGCTTGCAGGACTGGAAGTTGCTCTGGGTGAATGAGTGAGTGGTGAGTGAATGAGAAGGCTTAGGGCATTACTGTACATTACTGTGGACTTTATAAACACTGTGCACTTAAGCTCCACTAAATTTAATGTTTAAAACATTTTTCTTTCTTCAATAATAAATTAACATTAGCTTACTATAACTTTTTTACTTTCTAAACTTTTATTTATTTTTTTGCCTTTTCAACTCTTTTGTAATGACACTTAGCTTAAAATGCAAACTGAAGAAAATATTTTTTCTTTATATCCTTATTCTACAATGTTTCTTATTACTTTTAAAACTTTAGCCCTAGCTGGTTTGGCTCAGTGGATAGAGCGTCAGCCTGCAGACTGAAGGGTTCCAGGTCTGATTCTGGCCAAGGGCACGTGCCTGGGTTGTGGGCTTTATCCCCAGTGGGGATGTGCAGGAGGCAGCCAATCAATGATTCTTATCAGTAATGTTTCTATCTCTCTTTCCCTCTCCCTTCCTCTCTGAAATCAATAAAGATATATTAAAATTAAATAAATAAAACTTTATAGTTAAAAGCTTAGACACCAGCACAGACTTTAGCCTAGGCCCATACATAGAGTGTAGCCTAGGCCTATAGAGTCGGGACATCAATATCACTGTCTTTCACCTCCCCACCATGGTCCACTGAAAGGTCTTCAGGGGCAATAACACACATGGAGCGGTCATCTTCCAAGATAACAATGCCTCTGGAACACCTCCTGAAGGACCTGCCTGAGGCTCTTCTTGAAGAGTCATCATGCTTCAGAAGTAGGTCCATGGTACTTTGCTTGGTTTGTTTCTTTTTTTTCCATCATAGATTTGCTTGTAAGCAAATACTGCATCATGAATATTCCTCTCTATTAATGAAGACATTTTGGTGTTGGATTCCATCTTTTTAAGCATTTTAAGAAGCTTGTTGAGGTCTGTCTACACTGTAAATTTTCTTGGGAATTCAAATTTTATCCATAACAAAGCCATAAGCTATGCATTCCTGGTCCACTTCCAACAACTCTTCCTTTATCAATTCCTTAGGATCCATCTCTAGGAGCTGCTCAATGTCATCTTCATCCACTCCCAGGTTGTTTGCTATCTCAACCACAGCCTTGTTGATTTAGGCAACCTGTTCAACTTTGACAAATTCTTTAAAGTCATGGCAAAGTTCTTGTGTGTCTTCTTCCACATGCCATTCATGTACTCTTGTTTACATCACCTCAAACCCAAGCAAGGTTCTTGCTCTGGTCATAGATGTTGTAATCCTTCAAGAATTGCATCAGTGTCTTCCTCAGTTGCAGCAATAGCCTACGCAAAGGTCCTCCTTAAAAGCTGCTATAGCCCTGGCCGATTTGGATCAGAGGATGGAGCATCGGCCTGGGAATTGAAGGGTCTCAGGTTCAATTCCAGTCAGGGGCACATGCCTGGGTTGTAGACTGAGTCCCCAATGGGGGGCGGGCGTGTACAGAAGGCAGCCAGTCAGTGATTCTCTCTCATCATTGATGTTTCTCTCCCTTTCCCTTCCTCTCTGAAATCAATTAAAATATATTTAAAAACAAAAAGCTACTATAACTCCTTGACCCATTTGTTGGATCAAAGAGGTGATGTTTGGAAGAAGAAATAGCACTTTGATATTGGGATGAAGATCACCAATAAAATGAGAATGTCCAGGAGCCTTATCAACAATAAGCAAAATCTTGAGAGGTGTGTTATTTTCCAATTAGCACTTCTCCATTTCCCTGGCTTTGCAATTCAGGGGGGCATCTTGGAAGTGGAGCTGGGTCATTCACGACTCCTTATTGCTCCTGTAGTGCACTGGCAGTGTGCTTATATTGATTTTCTGAAAGACCCTGAGTTCTCACTCTGCCATTTCATAAAGGGTATCAATTTGTAACCTGCAACATTGCCTCCAAGCAAGACTCTTATTCTGTCCTTAAAAGCCTTGAACTTGGCATTGACTTGACCTCCTTATAGATGAAAGTCCTTTCAGGCATCTGTTTCCAGAATAGGGATGTTTCATTCATATTGAATATTCGTTCTGGCAAATAATTTTCCTCCATAATAAACGTATTTAGAGTTTCCAAAATTCTTCAGCTGCCTTTACATCAGCACCCACAAACTTACCATCCACTTTCACATTATTTAATGAATAACAATTCTTAAGTCATTTAAACCACTCAGAGCTAGCAGTAAATTCAACATGGTAATTGGGTCCAACCTCTACTTTATTTTTTAAATATACATATTTTTAATTAATTTCAGAGAGGGAGGAAAAGGAAGAGAAAGATGGAAATGTCAATGATGAGAGAGAATCATTGATGGATTAGCTGCTTCCTACATGCCTCCCACTGGGGATCAAACCTGCAACCTGGGCATATGCCCTAACTGGGAATTGAACTGGTGACCTCCTGGTTCATAGGTCAACACTCAACCACTGAACCACACCAGCCAGACATCACAAATATCTCTTGACTCTGTTCCATCCTCCCATCTACACTGTCATAGCTTTAGTCCAGGGCCTCATGATTTCTCCTCTGACCTATTACCACAGCCTATTAACAGGTTTTCCTGATACTAGTCTTGTCCCTTATCCAGTCTCCATGCTTCCACCCAAATCATCTGGTTAGATTAGCCCCCTCATTATTAGCCTTCATGGATTTCTACTCTTCTCAAGATCGAGTTCAGCCCTAGACGGTTTGGCTCAGTGGATAGAGAGTTGGCCTGTGGACTGAAGCGTTCTGGGTTCGACTCCAATCAAGGGCACATGCCCGGGTGGGCTTGATCCCCAGTAGGGGGTATGCAGGAGGCAGCCAATCAATTATTCTCTCTCATCATTGATATTTCCATCTCTCTTTATTTTAAAAAAAGATAAAGTTCAAAGTTTTTGCACGAATTACAAGGGCCTACCAGAATTTGGCCCCTGCTTAATTTCTCTCTACTGCCCTCTGCCCTTTCCTTTATGTTCAGCAATACCAAACTTTTTGTAGCTCAATTCATGCCATGCTCCTTTATGCCTTGATGCGTTTGCCCATGCTAGACTCTGTGTCAAAAACAGTTCCTCCTTCTCTGTGTGGGTAACTCCGTGTTTTCTCTCAAGGCTCAATATATAGGAATACTTCCCTTACCCACACCCTCCTTTCAATCTGGGCTAGGTGCTTCTCTTCTGTTTTGCTGCAGTACCCAGTGTCTATTGCTTTCATAATACTTATTGATCACTCACATGACTAACTAAATTCTTACACAAACTGCATGAAGTAAGGTCTCATAGTGAACCCCAGTGCCAGCTAGGATTTGAATTCAGATGCCTGGCCCAAGGACCTGTTGTTGAAACCACTATACTTCTTTCCTGTTCAGACACAACAGTCACCACACACACTGTACTGTAATTGTCAATTTACCTGTAGGTCTCTTCAACCTGTTATAAATTTCTTGAGAATAGAAATTATGTCACATTCATCTTTTTTTACCCTCAGAACCTAACATAGTGCCTGTCACATAATAGGCATTCTACATATATGTACTGAATAGATGGACAAATAAATGAATGACCTCTGAAATTTATGGATGATTTTGCTTGCTCTGTTGTTTTAGCCATTTTTAAAAGATAAAAATGCCTACAAAACTAGACACATACTTCGATAAAGACCCAAATTATATTAAGGAAAAGAAGAGAAGACTGCTCACAGGTGATAAATTTTCCATTTACTGATATTCTGTCAGCAGTTTAAAAATACGAGCAAAATCATTTTATTAAGAAATATACAACAGTGGAATGAAGAAGGCACTAGATAACAGCAAGAATTTAATTCTTCCTTCTATTCCTCCCCATTAAGATAAGAAATGAAATGAAACCTACCATTAAGGGAAAGTAGAGAGGGACACAAAGGCTGTCTAAAAAAAATATAAACTTGACCAGAATGAAGATATTAATAATACATAGAAATATAACTAGAGTCCCAGTGCACAGATTCATGCACTGGTGGGGGGTCCTTCAGCCTGGCCTGTGGGGATCAGGCTGAAACTGGCTCTCTGACATCCCCCAAGGGGTCCTGGATTGTGAGAGGGAAGTTCTCTGGTGATGTTCCCTGGAAGCAGTCTCCCTCCTTTCTGGTTTTGGGTGCATCACCTGAGAACCACAGCTGCCAAGTCACTGCAGCTCGATAGCTCCCATGTTGAGCATTTGCCCCCTGGTGGTCAGTGCGCATCATAGCTATCAGTCAGAGTGTCTGCCCCATGGTGGTCATTGCATGTCATAGTTACCGGCCAATTGGCCATTTGGCTGGTTGGCTGGTCACTTAGGCTTTTATATATATGGATAATACACTGAAAGGTAGCTTGGTTGTAGTGGAAAGCACACATATTTTGCATCCTAATAGACTTGAGTTTGAATCCTGGCCCTTCACACTCCCTGTGCAAGTCACTTAAAATCTCCAAACCTCAGTTTTCTCATCTGTCATATGGGGATGATAATATCTACCTTAGAGTGATGTTATGAGGTTTACAGATAAGGTACCATACTACCCCAGGGTTTTACATGAAATTGTTGGTTAATCAATGGTAGTTTTACTTATTATTGTATATTTTACTTGTATGTCTCAAAGCACTTTCATACATATTGTCACAAAGTGATTTAGAGATAGAGAGAGAAAATATGTCATAAGCCCTGACTAGTTTGGCTCAGTGGATAGAGCATCAGCCTTTGGACTGGAAGGTCCCAGGTTCGATTCCGGCCAAAGGCATGTACCTTGGTTGTGGGCACATCCCCAGTAGGAGGTGTGCAGGAGGCAGCTGATCAATGTTTCTCTCTCATCAATGTTTCTAATTCTCTGTCCTTCTCCCTGCCTCTCTGTAAAAAAAATCAATAAAATGTATTTAAAAAGAAAATATGTCATGAAAGGCTGCAGTATATGGTGGAAAAGCACTGGACTAGAAACCAAACAGTGCTGGGACTGAATCTGACTCAACCATTTTAGACCTTTGCGACCTGGGGCAAAGTCCTTTTACCTCTCTGAGTCTCAGTTTCCATATCTGTAAAATAGGGATAACAGTACCTAGTTGCAAAATGAGGGCTTTTGTTCAGTTATATACAGGCCTAAAAACTAATGGAATAAATTAATCTTTCAGATTGTGAACTCTGAAAAATCAAAGCACATACTTATGAATGACAACCAAATTTAAGAGTCACAGTCACCAAAAGGTTCAAATAATCTGGTATAATCTCAAAGACTTGAAGAATTTTTTATTAAAAAATATGAAGTACTCTGGAAAATACAAAATAAGAAGAATTGCCCTGGCCAGTGTGGCTCAGTTGGTTGGGCATTATCCCATGAAATGAAAGGTTGCAGGTTCGACTCCTGGTCAGGGCACATGCCCAGATTTTGGGCTTGATCCCTGGTGGGGGGCATGCAGGGGTTAGCCAATCCATGTTCCACTCTCATATCAATAAGAATTTACCTTCTTATACCTGAGGTAGCTTCTGCAGTACCTGGATTTATAAACAGGGTATTTCAATGAGTACACTGACAAAAATTAGGTCCTGGATTTGCAGAAATGAGTTTTTGACCCTGAATGGTGTTGATTCCCTCCAAAAGTATAGCCACTCTGCAAAGCTGGATGGAGAGCTGGCTTCTTGTCATAGAATCTCTTTCTCAAGTATCTATCAAAAAGCAACAATTTGCAAGATTACATACAAACCAAAAGGACTAGCTTAAAACTTTACAACCAGTTTTCATTACATTAGTTCTCTCCCATTGAAAGAGTTACATATATTACATATCTAGGGAGAGAAACACACCCACAAGTGCACAAAGATGTTTACTATAGAACTATTATTAACAGTGACAAATAAGAAACAACCTAGAAAAACACCAACAAAGAATCTCAATGTCTATGCACAAGAGAATGACTAAATAAACTGTAGCTTATTCATTCAATGGAATACTATGCAACAGTTAAAAATCATGAACTAGTGTATGTGTCAACAGGAATAATTCTCAAAAATATAATGTTGAATGAAAACCACAAGCCACAAAAGGATATGTATGGTATGATACCACTTATGTCACTATACTACAACACAATACTAGGTGTTTTTTCTATACCTATTTAGGTAAAAGTATTAATAAATAAATAAATTAATTTAATTTAATTTTATTTTGATATAGCAAAGATGGAAATTTATTGAAGAACAAATACAGACTCCCAAGTGGAGAGGGGGAAGAGTCCCATAGCACATACTCCCACGTAAGGAGGGGGAAGAGTCCCACGTAAAAGTATTTAAAAGATTTATCTGGAAGGATGCACATCAAACTAAAAAATGGTTATCTATGGGAAGAAAGGAGAGGAGCAAGTTGGAGAGGTGGCCAAAAGCACTGTTATGATTAATTTGATCATTATTATAAAATATATTTTTATTTTATTTTTAATATATTTTTATTGATTTCAGAGAGAGGAAGGGAGAGAGAGATAGAAATATCAATGATAAAGGAGAATCATTGATTGGCTACCTCCTGCACATACCCTTCTGGGGATTGAGCCCACAACCCAGGCATATGCTCTTGACTGGAATTGAACCTGGGACCCTTCAGTCGGCAGGTTGACGCTCTATCCACTAAGCCAAACCAACTAGAGTCTTGGTTGATTCTTGTATGTGTCCTAATGGGTGATTGAACCCACAACCTTGGCATATTGGGACAATGCTCTAACATGCTAAGCTACCAGATCAGCGCTTGTGATAATCAATTTTATTTGTCAACTTGACTAGGCCACTGGGTTCCCAGATATTTGGTCAAACATTATTCTGGGCATGTCTATGAGGATGTTTTTGGATGAATTTAACATCGGAATCCGTAGACTTGATAGTAGGAGAGGGCATGTAATAAGAACAGAGCCATAGTTGTCTACTAATTATTCACCTTACTAATCCTATGTAATAAAAGCTAAGTGTCTGGTTATCTGGTCTGTTCAACCAAAGCAAAATATGCTAATGATATGCTAAGGCCTTCAACCACTAGCTATGACGTGCACTGAACACCAGAGGGCAGATGCCCTGACTGGTAGGTTAGCTTGCTGCTTGGGTCAGGCCTATCAGGACTGAGTGAGACAGGCTGGACATGCCCTGGAGCTCTCCCACGGTCCCTCCCACATCCCTCCCCGACCCCGATAATGCATTGGTGTGGTCCCTCAGCCTGGTTTGCACCCTCTCACAATCTGGGACCCCTAAGGGATGTCAGAGAGATGCTGTTAGCCTGATCCCACAGGCCAGGCCAAGGGACCCCACTGGTGCGCGAATTCATGCACTTGGCCTCTAGTTATAGATAAGAAGTGTTATTCCAGACCCTGGGAAACTGGAGGATGAAACAAGGCAATAAAAAGATGTCTCAAGGAGTGTGTGTGTGTGGGGGGGGGGGAATGGGGAGATAAGGACACATATGTAATACCTTGATAAAGAAAAAAAAAGATGTCTCGATAGGTCCATTACTCAGAAAAGAAATACATTTGGAGAACAGACCAAGGACAGGACATGCTTTGATTTGGTTGCTGTGCCTGGTCCTTGACCCCTCTGGGAGTTTGCCTCAGGAACTGACCATTATCTGGTCCCAGGAACCGGCTGAGCTGTTTGTATCATAGATTAGCCACCTTGTTATCAGACTTTGAGCTCCTGAAGGCTGGACAGCAAACCCTCTCCTTCCCTTTCCGTTACACTTGCAGCTCACAGCTGCAAGTAGCTATCTTCTCCCTCTCGTGTGTATATAATCCGCCAACTGGCAAGTGTGGGAGGTCAGAGTAGAATTTCCAGAGTGACCAACTGCTCTCCCATACCAGTGGCAGTATTGGAATAAACGCTCATATATGATTCAACCCTGTCTCTGCTTAATTTGGCTCAAGTAGTGACAGGCAGCCTCGGGCCCATTGTGTCTGGTTTCAGAATAAGTCAAGCAGATTTCCCTCTCTAATTGTGGGTGGGCTGCATCCAATCAGTTGAAGACCTGAATAGAACAGAAAGGCTGATCTTCTCTCCTGCCTGACTGCCTAAGCTGCTCAAACTGAAACATCAGCTCTTCTTTGGTCTCCAGCCTGTTGGTTCTTGAACTGGAACTAGTCCACTGGCTCTCTGCAGTCTTCTTGCAGCTTGCTTTCTGCAAATCTTGGAACTTCTCAGCCTCCATAATTGTGTTGCTCCAATTTCTTTTAATCATTCAGCCACTCTGTAAATATAGACATAAATACAGACATAGATATACTAGTAGACATAGACATAGATATCCTATAAGTCTTGTTTCTCTGGAGAACCTTAATACAAGGATTTTAGTTTTCTCTTTTTAATGTTTTGATTTTTTAAAAAAGAAGAATGGATGCATGTGTTATATTTATTATTAAATTTATCTTCAAAGAACCAAAGCGTGTCAAGCCTGTATTGCTATTCCCAGTTAACACATAATGAAACTGAAAGTCTAAATGATTGTGGAAGTCCTTCCCCTCGGTTCCCACATGCACAGTTGGCAGGGAAGTTGTAACGACAAATGCAGCATTATAAAAATCAAAGTATTTGGAGCCCCTTGTTAGGATATAGAAATTAAAAGTATTATAATTGTTGCTTTTTACTTCTCACCTTCTTTTCTCAGATCTTCCACACCAAAGGGGTGAGCTCACACACATAGAGAAAGAGAGAGGAGGCAACAAATGTCTCATAAACATGGTAATTAACTCAATGTTACTTTCAAGATTGCCGATGTGCCAAAAGTTGTCTGACCCCCATAGTGTGGAGTGAATACTGCTTTGGAAATCATTGAGAATTAATGCTTCAGAAACATAATTTATGGGCACAGTAGCTAGACAGAAATATTTGCAGTGGAAAATTCCTTTCACTCCCTGGTTAAAGGATGTGGATAATTCTTCTGGACAGGAAAAATGTGCTTTGAAATATGTACTAGTAAGTAAGAGGAAGGCAGAAAAAAACTAAAAGGGGGAAAGCTACATGACTATTTATAAAATCCTGACCTTTCTTGACTATTTCTAAGGGAAGATAAAGGACATAAGATCTGTTTTACTTAAAAGGAGAAAATAGAAATAAAGATGTTTCTCTCTGTTGCCAACAAACACACAAACCCTCTTACCATCAAATTAACAAAAAACTACTGTATCTTAGACCTTGGGAGGTCTTGTGTAACTATTTGAATGTCTGTAAACATGAAGATAGAAGAGTTTCCCTTCTTCTCTGCCTCACTCCAAATAAATGGTTTGATCTTTAAATTAAAAATTAATTAGTTGTTACATAAATAAAATGCTCTATTATTCAAATAGAATTATGCATATTTTTAAACCTGATTGTTTATCAAGATACTTCTCTGGAAGCTGTTTTCAGAATTCTTCCTTTTCCTTGATTAAGTTAGAATTTCTTTAAACAATGTAATTTAAATTATAAAACAACAGTATTGCATTTCCTGGTCTTTCAAAAGACCATGTATGCAGTGCTTATATGAATTTATATGTAAAAAATATTTTTTTTACATGAAACAATCAACTAATTCTTTTTTATGCTAACATTTTATTGTACAGACTTCATTACTTTTATCTGTAGAATCTATTTTTTTAGGTTGTATCACTGAATTTTTATTAAATATCCAAGTACATTTCAACTGAAAGGAAAAGGGGTTTCCTAATTTCACAGAATCTTTACTTTGCATTATTTGTATACATCTTTAAAATTATAATAGAATTGTTTATTACATTTGAGATCCAAGATAAATATTCTTTATATTATACCTTTCCATCTCTTTAAAAAATTATTTATTGTTGACAGTATTACAAATGTCCTCCCTTTTGTATCCCTTGTCTCCCACCACCCCATCCCACCACCCAGTCCTGTCCTACCCGAGGCCTCACCACCCTATTATTTGTATTCATGGGCAATGCATATATGCATATAAGTTCTTTGGTTTTTATTTTCCTCCCTCACTTCCCTCTGAGATTTGTCAGTCTGTTCCATTTTTAAAATTATGAAATGTATTATATACATAGAAGAATATAGAGAATAATATTATAAACTCCCATGTACCCACCACCCAGCATTGTCAAATCTTATGTTTCCCATATTTACTAAAGATATATTAATTTCTTAAATTAAATTTATTGAGCTGACATTGGTTAATAAAATTATATAAATTTTAAGTGTGCAATCCTATAATACATCATCTGTGTCTTGCATTGTGTGTTTATTACCCAAAGTGAAATCTCCTTTCATCACCATATATTTGACCTCTTTACCCTTTAGTACCTCCACCATATGCCCTCTTTTCCTCTGGTAATCACCATACTATTGTCTGTGTCTATAAGTTTTTGTTTTTGTCTTGTTTGTTCATTTATTGCTTTCAGCTTTATATCCCACATATGACTGAAATCATATGCTTCTTGACTTTTTCTGACTTATTTTGCTTTTACATGATATTCTCAAGATCCATCCAAGATGAAATATTGCCATTTTTATTTTATTTTATTGTTAATCCTCGCCTGAAGCTATTTGTCCATTTTTCCCCCCTAGAGAAAGTAGAGAGAAGAGGAAGAGACAGAGAGAAACATCGATGTGAGAGAGGCACATGGATTGGCTTCCTCCTGCATGCACCCTGACCAGGGCCAGGGAACCTGCAACCAAGTTACATGCCCTTGACTGGAATCAAACCCAGGACCCTTCAGTATGTGGCTGATGCTCTATCACTGAGCCAAACCTACTAGGGCTTACTGCCATTTTTAAAATAAAAGAAATAAGACTTTATCAATACAGCTAAAGTTTCCTGCCTCCATTAATTTCTCCTGCCTCCTTTTTTCAGAAGTAGCCACAATCATGGATTTGATGTTTTTCATATCTATGCATGTTTTCACATTTTTTTACTACATATGTTTCTATGCATAAAGTGTATAGAACATTGCTTTGTATATTTTAAGGTTATTAATTTGTATCAATAGCATAGTGAATAAGCTCCCAAACATTGGAGCCAGAGGTGGTCTGGAATATCTGCTATATATGTAACTAGCATTGTTACCTTGGGAAAATTACTTAATTTTGCTGTACCTTATTTTCCTCACTTAAAACAGAAAATCATAATAATACCATATAAGGTTGTTTTCAGGATTAAATTAGTTGATATATGAAGTACTTAGAACATAATACACTAAGTATAATGTGTTAGCTATTATTCTACACCTTGCTTTTTTACATAATATTTTTGATATTTATTCATGTTAATATATGTAGCATTAGTTTGTTCTCAGAGCTGCATAGTATTCTATCATCCTATATAATAAAAGTGTAATATGCAAATTGACCCTAACAGCAGAATGATTGGGAATGACTGGTCACTATGACACACACTGACCACCAGGGGGCAGATGCTCAATGCAGGAGCTGCCCCTGGTGGTCAGTGTGCTCCCACACAGGGAGCTCTGCTCAGCCACAAGCCAGGCTGCCAGTGGCCAGCACAGCAGTGGTGGCAGGAGCCTCTCCTGCCTCCTCAACAGCGCTAAGGATGTCTGACTGCAGCTTAGGCCTGCTCCCCACTGGCAAGTGGACATCCCCCGAGGGCTCCCGGGCTGCCAAAGGGATGTCTGACTGCCAGCTTAGGCCCCATACCCCAGGGATCGGGCCTAAGCCAGGAGGTGGACATTCCCCAAGGGGTCCCAGACTGCAAGAGGGCACAGGACGGGCTGAGGGACCCGCCCCCCTACCCCAGTGCATAAATTTTTGTGCACTGGGCCTCTAGTATGGATATAATATATTGTATCTGCTCTTCTGTGTTGGACATTTAAGTTGTTTCTATTATAAAAATTGTTGTAATGAACATCTTTATACAAGTCTCTTTATGCACATATGTAAGAGAATTTCTAATTCTTCTTTAATTATTTCCAGAAAATTGTTTTTATAAAATGTGGCCTTGATTTCTTTTTTAAAGTAAAGGAATTATGTCTCCAATTTATTCCAATGTATTAAAAATCAAGTGTTTGTGACTTTCTAAATGTTTGTAGCTATCTTCTTGAGCATCAAAATTATAATTTGATTGAAGTAATGGTGTTATGACAGCAAATACTGACCTTATTAATTGTGATTGCCTCTTAATTTTCACCTAGTGCTGCCTGCAAATTGAAGGATAGAACTTGACCTCCAATCAATAGGATACCATTTTTATACTATGTATAAAAATCTGATTGATCATTATTATACTTCAAAGGTTTTTTAGGTCTATGTCACAACAGTTGTAATGGCTTTTTAAACTCTGTTTTGTTATTTCTTCCTGGGGAAAGACTGAATTGGTCAAGTGGGTGTTTTATTGGTCTTAATTTGCTGAATGGTAGGCTGTAAGCCTTAAGAATGTTTCAACAAGTCATAAAGGAATAAAGACCCCAGTTAAAAAGTCTCTGATGATTGGGATCTTAGACTATTAACCTCATTAAGTTTCATCTAGTAGTCTTTTTGAAAATTTATTCAAATTTTCTCATTTTCTTATTCTGAAGATTGTAGAAAAGTGTTATTTTTAAATAAATAGGGACAAACAACTTCTGATGACCTTTTTTTTTTGGCATTTTCTTGTGCTACCAATTGGTATACTTCTCCTTTAAGAATATCTAAATGTTTGTAATGTTTTGCCCTGTAAAGTGACTTCAAATTGATTCTCAAAGTATTTGATACACTATGTTTAAATCTGAAGGAATAAAACCCCAGTAAATACTCCAAGGCTCATCTCATTTTATAATTTGGCACTTAGACATTTGGATGTCCCACCCTCTATGAAACAAGTCATCTACTTTCATTGTTGGTAGCTAGCTCTTCATTTACAACTCTAAGAAAATACTTATCAGGTTTTATAGCTTCATAAATAAATCAAAAAGCACCTTTGAAAAAAAAGCTTGTGAAAGGCATTCCAAACTAATGGAAATATCAAGTGTTTATTGAGCACCAGGTTTTATTTATTGAGCATCTACTGCGCTAGATAGATGTTCCTACTCTTGAAACAAGTAAGCATACTAAATTTGGCCAGGAAGCAGAAGATTATGATCCAGTGTCTAAATATGGTCTGGAAAGTGTGTTCTCCAATGGTGTAGAAAATAGCTCCGGGCTTGGTGATGAGAGAACTGGGGTGCTGCTCATAGCTCTCACTGGACATTGTGTGATAGAGGGGATGTTCATCTCTTGACTCTTCAACTTCTCTTCTGAAAAATGAGAGCATTAATCTGGATGCTTTTCTATGTATATTTTACACAATGCTACGAACTGTAAGGAAGGAACCAATGTTGAATGTGGTATTCAAGAGACCTTATAGAGAATGGGGGAGGGCAAGGGGGAGCTTCAAAAGTCCCATGAAGGATTCAAATGCTTGGAAGACAAGCAGTGTTAGGGTAAAACTAAACTGGTTCCTACTGCTAGATATGTGATTGCTTTTAGTTTACAGTGTATAATAACTAACAACAAAAGAGGATAATGTATATATTTACCTACAGTATTTTCTGGCATATAAGACAACTGGACGTATAAGACAACCCCCAACTTTTGAGAAGCTTTTCCTGGGTTAAAAAGTCCAGACGGAGACCGTATGCAGCACAAAAAGGAGCTGACTGGAGACACTTGCAGTCTCTGTCCGGCTCCATTGACGACCCCCGATTTTTGAGAAGATTTTCCTCGGTTAAAAAGTCATCTTATACGCTAGAAAATATGGTACCTTCTTGAGAAGTAAGTTTGAAAGAAATTTTCAGGTATTTAAGGAAAACATTAAAATATATTATTATTGAATATTTAACAGCACTAGGTTTATTTATTTAAATATATATATATATATAATTGATTTTTTTACAGAGAGGAAAGGAGAGGGATAGAGAGTTAGAAACATCGATGAGAAAGAAACATCGATCAGCTGCCTCCTGCACACCCCCCACTGGGGATGTGCCTGCAACCAAGGTACATGCCCTTGACCAAATCGAACATGGGATTCCTCAGTCCGCAGGCCGATGCTCTATCCACTGAGCCAAACCAGTTAGGGCTTATTTAATTATTTAAAAAATATTTTTATTGAGTTTAGAGAGGAGGAGGGAAGAGGGGGGGAAAAGATAGAAACATCAATGATGAGAGAGAATCATTGATTGGCCACACATCATTAGGGATTGAGCCCACAACTCGGGCATATACACTGACCAGGAATCAAATTGTGACCTCCTGGTTCATAGGTCATGCTCAACCACTAAGCCACACCTGCCCAGTGACACTAGCTTTTTTAAAAAAATGTATCAACTCAATTTAAAAGCAAAATAGAATGATCTATCAATTATAACACAAAAAATTTCATGAATCTGGATACTATCTTTCATTTGATCCATGGCAAATATATTTTAACAACTGGCTCTCCAGATCTCCCTCATCCATAGCATTTGCAGATTTTCATGATGTAAATGCTCTCACCATGGCTCCCGAAATGAGATCACTAACTGCACAATGAGCTCTTGTGAGCCAATGTCAGGAGGCTCTAACACACCACCAAAATATATAATCCTATATAATAAAGAGGAAAATGCAAATTGACCACCACTCCACCACAAAGATGGCAGTGCCCACAGTGGAGGTGGGGGTTTCCATAACACAAGATGGCTTCACCCACAGCGGAGGCCAAGTTCCCATAACGAGCCTTAACAAGCAATCAGCAGGGACCTAAGACAGTGCCCTCCCCTGCCCCAGTGGGACTTGACAGGGGACCTCAGGCCGTGCCCCCCACTCTAGTGCCAGGCCAGAGGACCTCAGGTTGTGCCTCCCACCCAGCAGGTCTTAATGGGGGACCTCAAGCAATGCCCCCCACCCTGGTACCAGGCCGGTGGACCTCAGGCCACACACCCACCTGACAGGGATTGACAGGGGACCTCAGACTACGCCCCCCGCCCTGGCACTGGGCCCACCTGAGGCTGCACTTCCTGCCCTGGTGCTGGGCCAGGGGACCTGAGGCTGTGCCCCCCAGCCTTGTAGGGCTTGACAGGGGACCTCAAGGTGTGGCCCCCCACCCTAGTGCTGGACTGGGGGACTTCAGGCTCCTCCCCTCACCCTGGGCCATGGGACCTCAGGCCATGGCCCCAACCCAGCAGGGCTTGATGGGGGACCTGAGGCTGCACCCCCCTCCTGGTGGAGCTCGACATGGGACCTGAGGCTCTGCCCCACTCCTGGCGCCAGGCTGGGGCACCTGAGGCTGCGACCTTAAGGTGCAGCCCCATCCTGTGGGGCTTGACGGGGAACCTCAGGCCACACCTCCCGCCTGGCGGGGCTTGATGGGATCTCAGACCGCATCCTCCACCTGGTGGGGCTTGACAGAGGACCTCAAGGCACACCCCCTGCCCTGGCTCAGGCTTGGGGACTTCAGACAGCACCCACTGCCCCAGGCCAGGGAACCTGAGGCTGTGACCCCAGCTCAGTGGGGCTTGACAAGAGTGGGACCAGCCAGGTCTGGAGCTAACCCAGTGCGAGCGGCCGGGCGGGTCTGGGTCTCATGCAATTTTGGGGTGCATGTGGGCAGGAACTAGACTCTAGGTCCCATGATGCGCCCTAGACTCTGACAGGAGGAATATTTTCATATACATTTTATAATTTTTTTCCATCTCTGACACTTCTATTATAAAGGGCAAATAGCAATATTAAAATATTTCCTCTAATTAATTCCATTTTAATGTGCACAAATTTCGTGCACCAGGCCACTAGTCTAATAATCTATCTAATAATAGGATAGTATGCAAATTAGTTGGGACACTGCCGCTGCCATGAACAGCAGATACCTGAGGCTGCATGGTGCTTGACCGGGACAGGGGACCTCAGGCTGCGCCCCCCTCCCCGCCCCGAAGGGGCTTGACAGAGGTGGGGCCGGCCGGGTCTGGGTCTTCTATGATTTTGAAGCGCATGTGGGTGGGCAGTGACTTGACTCTGGGTCCCGCGGGTGCCCCAGACTCTGACAGGAGGGAGATTTTCATATACATTTTACTATTTTTTTTCATCTCTGACACTTCTATTCTAGAGAAAGAGCAAATAGCAATATTAAAATATTTCCTCTAGAACAAGTAACAGTCAGAGGAAACAAGATGGCGGCATAGGGTAGACACCGTATATGCAGCTGTGAACAACTATTTCAGAAAAACCACGAAAAGAACACACGGACACCACTCGCACCCACAGGACGGCTGGCTGAGTGAAAATCCTACAACTAGAGAAGAGTCTGAGACTCAGAGGAGCGGCGGAAGCAAAGTACAGAAGTACGGAGGCGCGCACACGGGCTCGGGGAAGGGCTGGTACCGGAGGTCGTGGTTCTTTTCCCAGCGCTCTGAACTCCAGTTCCAGGCGAGTTTCTGAGGTCCCACAGACACCCAGAGAAGGGGGACTGACTGGCACCTGGAAGAAATCCAGAGCGGGTTTCTCTCAGCGTTGCTTACAGCAATTACGTGGAACACAGAGACCTGGTGTCTCTCAGCACAGGGCTGAGAAGCGCCATAGCTATTTGCTCCGCCCCGCCCGGCGAACTCCCCGAGGCCCCGCCCCTCCCAAGTGCGTCAGAGGCTTCTGCAGCAACACCTCCTTAAAGATACAGGAGCCAGCCTCACCCAGTGGCCAGAGAGGGACTAACCTAAACAAAACAGATCCACAAG
>PVJC01033550.1:0-19299 GCA_004026665.1 Murina feae | reverse complement strand
AAAGATAAATTAAAAAAAAAAGAGCCCCTTATTTATCTTAGTCATTTTACTAACAACATCCTGTTTCTTTATATTCAATTTGTGCACTTGGGGAGGTCCCTCAGCCCGGCCTGTGCCCTCTCGCATTCTGGAACTCCTCACAGAATGTCCACCAGCTGGCTCAGGCCCACTTCCTGGGCGATCAGGCCTAAGATGGCAGTCAGACATCCCTCTGGCAGCCCAGGAGCCCTCAAGGGATGTCCACTTGCCAGCAGGGAGCAGGCCTAAGCTGCAGCTGGACATCCTTAGTGCTGCTGAGGAGGCAGGAGAGGCTTCCACCACTACTGCTGTACTGGCAGCTGTCAGCATGGCTTGTGGCTGAACAGAGCTCCCCCTGTGGGAATGCACTGACCACCAGGGCAGCTCCTGCATTGAGCATCTGTCCCTTGGTGGTCAGTGTGTGTCATAGTGACCAGTCATTCCCAGTTGTTCTGCTGATAGGGTCAATTTGCATATTACCCTTTTATTATATGGGATTTTAAAAAGAGTAAGCTACTCTTTGTTATTGTGATTCCCTTTACCTGCAGTATATGTAATGTTTTCACTACTCTAAAGAAAGTATTCTAGTCATAACTACTAGTGACTTTGAAGTTACAGACACAGTGACTTATTTCGGTCATTCTCATCTTCCTTATTCTTTCTGCAACTTTACCATGGTTAAACCAATCCTCCTTAAAGGGTTATTTCAACACGTGAGAAATAAAATGTAGAAGTTTCCCATCCCTGACCCAGATTCCTCACATGTACTCCCAAGAAGTAATAACTGCAACAGTTTATTGTATATTCTTCCAGAAATTTTCTGTGCATACTCAAAAATCTTTTAATATAAACAGTGTCATATGGTATATAACATGTTTATAGATTGCTTTATCCACTTATAAAAATGACTGAGCAGTCTTCCCTTGTAAAAATGAATCATAGCTTATTTAACTGGTTCCCATTGATGAATATTTTGGTTGCATCCAAATTATTGCTATCACAGTGTTGCAGTGAACATGCTTATAGAAGCAAATGTATTTGCATTTGATTGCTTGTATAATATATTAATAAGATAAATTTATAGATTTGGAAATGCTACCAAGCTCCCTCTCTCTTCCTTAAAACATGGATAGTTTTTCTAATAACAAATACACATATAAATCTCTAGATTAAGAAATAAAATATTTGCCCAACTTGTATTACTCTTCCTTACATTCTCCTACGTTCCCATAACCCAAGAAAATAACTAATGTGACTTTTGTGTTAATCATCTTCTTGTTTTTAAAAAAATAATTTTATCATATCTATGGTAGGTTTATACACACTAGGTTTTATCTGTCTTTCATTAATCTTTATATAAATGAATCAAACTTCTATGACTTGTGTCTATGTTTTATTTGTCTAATTTACCCATGGTGATATTTTCAACACCTCTATCTTGGAAGTCTTTTCTCCATTGGTTTTCTGTCATCTGGAGCTCTTCTTTGTACACTTTTTGTCTTTTGTTTTCCTCCTTGTCTTCCTCCATCTCTTCAGTGTGGCTCTTCTTTGAGTTTTAGTCCTCTGTGCTCTTTTTCTTTGTTGCAATTTTCAGTAAGTAACCTTATCCCTTTTCTATATCTTCTATTCTCTTATTCATGTCAATGACTCCCAGACCTATATTTCTGCCTCTAACATCTTTCCTGACATTTTCTGCATCTTTGCTTGTATATATTTCTCTAACATCTTATATTATACTGGGTTCCATTAGCAAAAATTCAAAAAAAATAATTTTTATTCCAGATTCTGTGCTAGGTGTTGAAGCTTCAGGTAAGAATAACATATGATGCTGCATTTTAATTGAAAAACAGTTGTACAATATTGCATACATTTTTGCATAAATTTGTTATATATTTTTTAGATTTGCTCTACCTCTTAAATTTTCTGCTTCTGAAATAACACCATTTTCCTCCTTATCAAGACTTATCCAGTTATCCTGGCCCTTCTTCTCCCTGAGCCCTCTTTCTCCTTTTTAAAAAACAGATCCTTTTCCTCATGCTCCACATGAAGATTCAGTCACCACATTTTATCAATTCTTCACTCTTGTGTATAACTCTTCCTTCCTATTTTTCGCCCTTAACACCACTTTTTAGAGAGTTTCTCTCTTTACACTGAGGCTGCTACAAAAAATTCCTTTTACTTTCAACCTCAAATTCATTCTGCAAGCTGTAAACTATTTAACCTTTCCCATATTCAGCACTTAATATTGTTGTTACTTATCCATTGAAACACCTTCAATGGCTATCTGCTACCTTTTGAATAAGATCCAAATTCCATAATTTCATATTTAGGGCCATCTATAAGATGACTCCAAGCTCTCTCTTTAACTTTTTTTTCTCACACTGACTTCCTATGGGAGAATTTGCAAATTCAAATGACCACAGGCATGGAGAAGGTAATGTATATTAGTGAATCTGACTGAGTGAGGACTGTGGCAAATTGGAAAGCAAATTTTCCACCCAAAGTGTATAGCTCATGGCAAAGCTTAAGCTGATTATTGCTATGTGGGAATTGCAAATCCAGTGTTGCCACATTTTTCACTTTTTTAAAGAGAAGCCAGAAATTTATATTTTCATATAAAATTTTTGCATTTTTAGATGTTGGCAGTCACTTAAAAATGGTTTTGTCAAAAGAACACATGGCTGAGGGCTGCCAGTTTATGACTTTTCCCCTATGTAAACTCTAGACAGGCTGACATATTATTTGGATTTTCATCTCTATTCTGCTTGACTAGTATCTTCCACCATTCTCTGCTTATCATAATCTGTTATAACCCATATATTTGGGAAGCTTTCCCTGGCCAGAAAACCTGACTTTCTAAGATACTTACTGTCTGATTCAGTCATTTGGCAGTTTAAAATGCCTGATATTGCTGATTGTCTTTTTTTCCTGTTCCTGTGTTTCTTAGACTATTTTCATGATTATAGATAATATACATTCATTACAAATTCTGAATTTATAATAATGTATCCAACTTAAACAATATTTACCTATTGTCTTACCACTAAACAGCAAACACTGTAACATCATTTTTCCTCATTTTTTAAGATATTGTGAGAGATATCTCTATACCGATCTTTATCTCTGTCTCTTCCAATCTATCTTCAAATTCATTACATTTCCTGAAGATTGTAGCAGTTTATATTCCTAAAAAAATGTATGAGAATACCCTTTCCCTATCACCATTCTTTTTTTTTTCTTTTTGTTATTGTTAATCCTCACCCAGGCTGTTCTTCCTATTGAGTTTTAGAGAGAGTGGGAAGGGGAAGGGGAAAGAGAGAGAAAGTGATGTGAGAAAGACACATCAATTGGTTGCCTCCTACCTGCACCCTGCCTGGGGCCCGAGATTGAACCTACAACCCAGGTACATGGCCTTGACCAGAATCATGCCCACAATCCTCCTGTGTGTAGGCTGATGCTCTAACAATTGAGCCACACTGACCAGGGCCCTATTATCATTCTTTTTAAAAAATATATTCTTTTTTTAAAAAAATTTTGTTTTATTACTTAAAGTATTACAAAGAGTATTACATATGTCTCCTCTCCCCCCCCCCCCCATCTTCCCCTGGCCTCCCCTACCCCCCAGTGTCTAAGCCCTTTACTCAGAAAACTACAGGGCATTGAAAAAAGAGATAGAGGAAGATATAAACAGATGGAAGAACATACCACGTTCATGGATTGGTAGAATCAACATCATTAAAATTTCCATACTACCCAAAGCAATTTATAAATTCAACGCACTTCCCATTAAAATACCAACGGCATATTTCACAGACCTAGAACGAACTCTCCAAAAATTCATCTGGAATAAAAAAAGACACCAAATAGTTGAAGGATCTCAATAGATCCTGAGAAAGAAGAACAAAGTAGGTGGGATCTCAATACCAGATGTCAAGCTATATTACAAAGCCACTGTTCTCAAAACTGCTTGGTACTGGCATAAGAACAGACATATAAATAAGTGGAATAGAATAGAGAACCCAGAAATAGACCAAAACAAATATGCTCAATTAATATTTGACAAAGGAGGCAAGAACATAAAATGGAGTCAAGATAGTCTCTTCAATAAATGGTGTTGGGAAAATTGAACATATATATGCAAAAAAAATAACACTAGACCACCAACTTATACCATACACAAAAATAAACTCAAAATGGATAAAGGACTTGTATGTAAGATGGGAAACTGTAAAAATACTAAAGGAATTTAAAGGCAACAAAATCTCAGAGATATGCTGAAGCAATTTCTTCACTGATACAGCTCCTAGGGATTGGAAACTAAAGAGAAAATAAACAAATGGGACTGCATCAAAATAAAAAGCTTCTTCACAGCAAAAGAAAATATCAACAAAACAGCAAGAAAGTCCACTGCATGGGAGAACATATTTGCCAATGTTATCACTGATAAGGGTTTGATCTCCAACATCTACGGGGAACTCATATAACTTAACAAAAAGAAGATAAACCATCCAATCAAAAAATGGGCAAAGGACCTAAATAGACACTTTTCAAAAGAGGACATTCAGAAAGAGACATATGAAAGAGACATATGAAAACATGCTCAAAGTCACTAATCATCCAAGAGATGCACATCAAAACAACAATGAGGTATCATCTCACACCTGTCAGAATGGCTATCATCAACAAATAAATAAATGACAAGTGCTAGAGAGGATGCAGAGAAAAAGGAACCCTCCTTCACTGCTGGTGGGAATGCAGACTGGTGCAGACATTATGGAAGACAGTATGGAGTTTCCTCAAAAAGTTAAAAATGGAACTTCCATTTGACCCTGTGATCCCACTTCTAGGAATATATCCCAAGAAATCAAAAACACCAATCAGAAAGGATATATGCATCCCTATGTTCATAGCAGCACAATTTACCATAGTTAAGATTTGGAAACAGCCTAAGTGCCCATCAGGAGATGAATGGATTAGAAAGCTGTGGTACATCTACACAATGGAATACTATGCTGCTGTAAAAAAGAAGGAATTATTACCATTTGCAGCAACATGCATATAAGCATAATCAATGGCCACAAGACAAAATATATTCTTATTCATTTCAGAGGGGAAGCAAGAGGGACAAAGAGATAGACACATGAATAATGAGAGAGAATTATTGATCAGCTGCCTTCTGCATACCCCCAACTGGGGATCAAACCTGCAACCCTGGCATGTGCCCTGACCAAGAATCAAACCATGACCTCTTGGTTCATGAACCTCTTGGTTCAACCACTGAGCCACACTGCCCTGGCCCTATCACCATCCTTAATACTGGATCTTTCTATTCTTTTTAGTGTTTGCCAATATAATATGAAGAGAATGGTATATTACTCTCTTGTTTTATTGTAGTAAATTATGTATAAAATTTTATATAGAGGGTGTCCCAAAAATGTATACACACTTTAACAACTGATACCTCAATTTTGAAAGTGAAATGTACATTTATAAGTGTACAATTTAGTGGTACAAAACATATTCAAAATGTTGTATAACCATCAACACTATACCCCCAAATTTTTAATCAAACCCAACAAAAATTCTCCACATTAAATAATAACTACTATTATCTCCTTCTCTCTTAGCTCCTGATAATCTCTGTTCTACTTTCTATCTGTATGCATTTGTCTATTCTAGGTACCTCATATAAGTGGAATCATAACATTTCTCTTTCTGTGTCTTGTTTATTTCAGTAGCATGATGTTTTCAAGGTCCATCTATGATATAGCATATATAAAAATTCTATTTTTTGGCTGATTAATATTACATTGTAGGTATATACCATATTTTGTTTATCCATTCACTGTCTTTTACACTTTTTGTCTGTTGTGAATAATACTGTTATAAACATTGGTACTCAAATGTCTGTTCAAGTTCCTACTTTAAATTATTTTGTATATATGTTTAGGAGTTGAATTTCTGGGTTATATAGCAATTCTATATTTAACTCTTTGAGAAACTACCAAATTATTTTCCATACTAGTCAAAGTATATTACATTCTCACCAATAATGCAAAAGGGTTCCACTTTCTCTACATCCTTATCAATACTTGTTGTTTTTCTTTTTTTTAATTTTATTACTAGAGACTCGGTGAAAAAATTTTGCATGGGTGGGATCCCTCGGGGTGGCCTGTGGAGATTGGGCATCAGCTCATATTGCCAGACTTGCAGCCCCAGCTTGTGCCCCCAGCCTTGCAGCACCGCAGCTCTGTCTGGCACCCACCTTCGCCTGGCCCTGCTCCACCATCCCACCTGCAGGGTGATGGATAGGGGCTGGGACCCTTGCCTGGCTCCCTCAGCACCTGGGAACCAGGCAGTAGCCCCGCCCCCTGCCACCATGGCCACAGGGCCATTGGGCCCCGCCCACACCCACCCTGACCTGGTACCTCCCCCTCCGCCCCCCCCTTCATCTGTTCCATTATCTAGCTGTGGTCCCATTCTTATCTGGGCTCATCAGGCTGCAGTGCCTCCACTGCCACCCACTGCCAGCACTGCATCACTGATGCCCACCATGTTCCTCACTGCCCCCTGGTGGTCAGCACACATCATATGAAGCGTTGGAACTCCCTGCTGAACTGCCATTTGAACAACCACCTAAAGGGACAATTTGCATACTAGGCTTTTATTATATAATATAGCCATCCTAACATCTGTGAAGTGGTATCTCCTTGTGGTATTGACTTGTTTTTCCCTAATGGCTAATGATGTTGAGATTCTTTTTCAAATGTTCGTTAACCATTTATGTATTTTCTTTAAAGAACTGTCAATTCATATCCTTTATGCATTTTTGAATTGTTATTTTTGGTTGAGTTTTAAAAGTTCTTTATAAATTCTGGATATTTGTCACTTATCAGATATAGAATTTGCAAATAGTTATGTAATTCTGTAGATTGCATTTTTGCTTTCTTGATAGTGTCCTTTGATGCATGAAAGTTCTTGATCTCAGGAACCCAACATATCTATTTTTTCCCCCTGTTGTTTGTGCTATTGGTGTCACATCTTTGAGATCATTGCCAAATCCAATGTCATGGAAATTTTCCCTAATGTTTTCTTTTGGAAGTTTATAGTTCTAGCTTTTAAGTTTAGTTGTGTGTTTTTTTTAAATTTATTTTGCCCTAACCGGTTTGGCTCAATGGATAGAGCGCTGGCCAGTGGACTGAAGGGTCTCAGGTTCGATTCCAGTCAAGGGCATGTACCTTGGTTGCGGGCACATCCCCAGTAGGAGGTGTGCAGGAGGCAGCTGATCGATGTTTCTGTCTCATCGATGTTTCTAACTCTCTATTCCTCTCCTTTCCTCTCTGTAAAAAATCAATAAAATATATATTTAAAAATTATTTTGAGTTCATTTTTATATATAGTATAAGGCAATAGTCTAATTTAATTCTTTTCTATGTGGGCATCCACAATTTTTTTCAGCATCATTTGTTTAAAAGACCATTCTTTCCCCATTTAAGGGTCTTGACACTTTTGTTGAAAATTGATTAACATTTCTGGGCTTTCTTCTCTATTCATTTCTTCTCTATTCTCTATTTTGTCTATGTATCTGTCCTTATGCTAGATTCATACTGTTTTAATTATTGTAGCTTTTTAGTAAATTTTGTAGTCAGCAGATTTAACCTCACCAATATTCTTCTTCAAGATTGTTTTGACTATTTGAGGCTATGTGTGATTCTATGTGAATCTGAAATCAGCTTTTTCGTTTCTATGGAGATGGCCATAGGAATTTTGATAGAGTTACTGTCTTTTAATTGTACATTTGTTTGAATACCAGGGAATTTGGATACTTTTCTATGTTTATCAGCCATTTGTGTTTCTTCTTTTGTAAATTGTCTGATGATGTTCTCTGTGCATGAGACTATTAACATTTTTGTAATTGTTCTTACTTATTCAAATGAGCTCTTTATCTATGAAGATCATTAGCCCTTGGAAAATATTTCTAAATGTTATAGTTTGTTTGAATATTTTTTATATAATCCCTTACTAGGAAATGCTAAATTATTTTAAGGTTGTTAAAGCTAGTCAATCTTTTTCATTGTGGTTTCTTCTATTTTTCTTAAGCTCAGTAACTTCTTCCTCACCCTGAGACCTATATCAACATAAGAAACACCCAAATGTGTAGAGAATTTTTATGAGTTTATTTGAGCCAAAATAATGACAATTGCCAAGAACAAAACCTTGATCTTTCCTCTTCTTCACTATCATCTTTACCTCATGACATTTGGACTCTTCTTAAATGCTGAGTTTCCCCTCCCTTTCTAGTCCCAGTATCAGTGCTTACTAAATCCAGACAGCCATTTATTTATTTAAAACTATGCTTACCCATCCATTTCCCTTTATAATCATACTGCTGAAATTCCGGGCTACTATTTAGCTGTCACTGACCATGAGCCTTCTTGCAAAGTACAGCTCATTTTATGCAACATGTAAATGGCTGTAACTCAGATCATTACCTTTTTCTAAGTTGTTCATGGAGCTTCTTTTTTGAAGTATAGTAGAGCGTGGTGTGTTCTCCACTAGTAGGCCCTTTCATCATTTACCTGTGAAAACCACGTAAAATATTATTTAACAGTAATACTTACTTCTAAAAACGTGTCAGTGTTGTTTAGGCCTCTCTGTGTATCAGGGAAGGTTATGTTGTGTTCATTAGTAGAGAAATATGCCTCTTTTTTTTCTTTCTGCCATAAATAGAGCTATTGAATACTATTTCACATATGGTCAATTCATGTACCTTTGCCACTACTTGCTGTACAGAGGAAGAACATGCAGAATGTTGCCCGAACCATACATTTCTAGGTTGCCAGTCACTAAGTCTCAGACAGATGTCTGAGGAAAACTAAAATGGCATTTATAAGTTAGGAAAAAAAAGTATCTTACTATTAAGAAAGAAAAAAAGATAAAAGGATGGACTATCATATGGAGCTGAAAACCCAAATTCACAAATACAGACTTGAAAATGACTGGCTAGTCTGAAGAATTATAGACAACAATCTAAAAGTTATAGTTTATCTCAAGTTAAATAAGAACTAGCAAAGCAGTGCATGGTGAAAAAAATCAACATATGTTAAATGTATGAGAAGATTCTACTGTTAGATTGGGGAATCTAACTTTGAGACAACTGCATATAAAATTTGTTATTGCTACTTATAATCACCACTAATATTTTTTTTACATTTAACTAAGCCCTTTAACATACATTATAAATTTATTTGATATTGACAACATCCTTGTGAGTTAATTATTATATTTTGCATTTAACAGAAGGGGAAATAGACTCAGGAAAAAAAAGTAATGCTTAAGAGAATACAAGAAGATTTGGTTTTAAATTCAGGTCTTCTGAATTCAAATATGAAGGGATTCCAATTAAACTACATTTCTTAACTAAAGGAAGATAACTCATTAAGAAAAAACCTTGAGGTTACCAAAAATGGAAACCAAATAGGCAGACCTGTTGTGCACCTTGTCCCAGGGCCAGACTTGGAATACAGCTAAATTGGAGGGCAATTCATGGGAATTACCAACTGAGATTGAGCTGAGGAACATACTCATATCAAGGAAATACAGAAAACACCTGGAGACTGGTAGGAAAGGCAAGGCCCCAGGAGGAGCTGACCTAGCTTACCAGGGGAGACAGGCCTGCAGAGGATGAGAGAGAGAGGAAGGAGTGCTGGGCTATGACAGAGTCTGTTCTCTCAGAAGATAGAGACCTGGAAACCAGGCTAGGCTCCACAACCATAAGCACCAGAGCTGGAACCCACTGCCCAAGTAACATCAAACCACGAAAGGTAGCAGGGCTGCTGGCCTTGGCTGGGTCTGGAGCTGGCAGTCTTGAGCTAGTCGGCGAGAAAGCCAAGTATACCTTTTTTTTTTCTTTTACCCAAATCACAAGCGTTTTCACTTGCAAATATTTACCCAAGGCTTTGGTTCAGGGAGGGAGACTCGAACTCAAGGTGCCTAAGGAGAGGCTGGGGTGGGAAGCACTGTGGGGAGACTTGGTGGAACAGCAACCAGGAGCATTTGGTCATAGACACTCAAACCAAAACAGCCGTTTTTCCTGAGAGAAGCTAGCTGTTCCCAGTAGCTTTAGGGCAGGAAAAGAAGCCCCTCAACCCCCAAGGTAATACAGCCTGTCTCACCCTCAGGAGCCCTGTATGCCCAATCCTCCATTTTGAGATTTTCAGAGGGAACAAGAGCAGAAGCCAAGCTTACAGGTTTGTACAGTCTGAAAGAACCCTCAGCAACTGGATTGAGAGAGGGGACATCTGCCCCCACTATCCTAGGAACCAAACTAGTATTTTCCCCTCATGGGAGAAATGATAAAAAACTGAAGTTTCCAGCCAACTCTGTTGGTCTCCATTCAAGGATCTCTATCCAGCCAAGGGCAGAATAATAGTTTTGGGCCACTTGCAGAGGAGTAGCTCTGGGATAGGGATACATACCTACCATATTCTCTGAAAGCTAAACAGCACTTTCCCCACCTAAAGCACTTTCAGAAACAAACTTTTAAGTGATTAAGATTCACAGCTGGCTAGCAGGCAAAGGTGGGCAGAGGTGGAGCCAAGGGAACCAGGGGAAGTTTGCTGACCCAGCCCTGGGCCCCTTGCTGCTAACAAACCTACTTTAGAGGGCAGAATGGCCCCTCCTGCTTGCAGCCAAGACCTGTGGAGACAGACACAAAAGATGGATCAATGGATCGCTTGTAGCTTCAAGCAAGTTGCTGAAAGCTAAAGGACAGTGCCTGACAGTGGTTAGCACCTAAATATCTAACAAGAATCCCAGAATTGTCAGACATAATAGTGGGATCCAAAGTGAGCTCCCATGGGCCACTAAACTCCACTGAAATGAATGCCACTTCACTTTTTTTTACTGTTTCTCCTTTTTTTTCTTTTCTTCTTTTTCTTCTTTGTTTCTTTATTTTTAAAAAATTTTCTCCTTCTTTTTTCCCTATTAAAATTTATCTTCTTTATCATCTGCTTTATTGACTTGTTATTATTCTAATCTCTCATTTTGTTAATATATCCATATTTCTTCCCTTTTCCTACTGAATTTTTTTCTTTTTTTCACTACTCATTTTCCCTCCTCTGTTTTCTTTTCCTCCCTTTTCTTTCTTTCTTTCTTTCTTTCTTTCTTTCTTTCTTTCTTTCTTTCTTTCTTTCTTTCTTTCTTTCTAGGTCTATCTGATTTCTCCTCTACTTTTCTTTTTTTTCTTGGATTTTTCTTTTCTCATTTCTCTATTTTAAACCATTCTGCACCTACACAGCCCAACCCACCTTTTTCTTGTTGTTTTTTGCCTGTGCTTTTTTGTTTTGTTTTCTCCTTGTATTTTTTCATTCTTTCTTTTTTTTCTATCATTCTTGTTGTAGTAGTCTTGTGGGTATTTTTGTTTTATTTCTTCTGCTTTGTGTTTTATTACATTGTATTTTGTTCTGTTGGATCAGCACCTCTACAACATCTCACACAATATAGTTGGGGGTGATCCACATAGAAAACCAGCTTTGAAGGAGACCCCATCCATGAGTGGGGCAATACCATTCAAGATACAACTACAACAGGAGAACCCAAATAACTCAAGTAAGGGGATTTCCTAGAACACCCAACTCAGGAGATCTAAGAGACTTCACTACTAAGTCCTACGAAAAACCTGCTAACAAGACCACCACACAAAATCTGGGAGGCATTGCAGTTTGATCTGATACATTGAAACAAAATCAAAGGGGCAGCAAAAGTGGGGAGACAAAGAAACAACCCCAAATGAAAGAAAATGAAGAATCACCAGTAAAGGGAACTAAATGAAATAGAGGTAAACAATCTATCAGATAAAGAATTCAGGGTAATGGTTATAAGGGCAAACAATTCAGTGAGAACTACAAGCAGCTTAATGAGAATCATGAGAGCCTAATGAGAGCTACAACATGAAAAGAGAGCTTGAAACAATAAATAAAAATCAATTGTAAATGAGGAGCGACATAGCTGTAATAAAGAACACCCTGGAAGGATTCAATAGTAGACTAGAAGAAGCTGAGAACCAAATCAGTGAATTAGAAGATAAGGTAAAGAAAAGGGGGAAGAAAATGGCAGCCAAATAGACAGATGTGTCCCACAACTTCTCCCAGGCCAGACTGGAAAGCGAGTAAATTGGAGAACATCCACCCAGAATTAAAGAATTAGACACAGCTGAGGAGACAAATTTTCAATAAGGAAGAGCAGAGGACACTTAGAAAACTGTAGGAGTGGGGATCTGAGCTGAAGAGGGATGCCCGGCCTACTGGCCTAGAGGGTGAGCTTAAGGATGCATTGCATCAAAGCCACGACCCTTGGCAACAGGCATAATACCCAACTGTGAAAAAGAAAACCCATAGGGCTATTGGTGCCTGGGGAATCTAGACCTGGGGCCACAGTTGGGGGTCTGTACCCTGAAAAACAGCCTGAAAAGCAGCCTGAGTAGCACAATGTTAGAGGGGGGGGGGGTTCCGTTTCATGGTTGTTTTGCTTCTGTTTTGTCTTTCTTTTTATTTGTTAAACCCAAAATATAGGATTTTTCAGTTGCAAAAACTCGCCCAAGGCTCTGGTGTAGGGAACAGCACAGATTTGTGGACCCTGAGGAGAAATTGAAAGGGAGGCAAAGCAGCAAGACATAGCCAGGTCTCTTTGTAACTTTCCAAACCCAAGCAGCCATTTCTCCATTGAAGAGCTAGCCCCTCCCAGTGGCCTCAAGGCAGGGAATACAGCCTGCCACACCCTGCCTGCATTTTGAACTATACAAATGATACAAAAGCTCTGAATAGCCCCAAAGAATCTTCAATGGCAGGGTTGGAAAGGTGCCAGTCCATCCCACTATTCTGGGGCTCAGATTGATAAAAACTCCAGGTTGCCAGTGAACCCCACTGGTCTCCATAAAGGATCTCTGACCAAGATAGGCCAGAGTTATATTTTGGGCCACTCATGGAGGAGTGGCCCTGGGTCATGGAAAATACATCCATCTGATATAGCAAAACAGCACCAACTCCACATAAAGCCCTGAAAAAAACAGACAGTTGCGTAATTAAGATTGACAGCTGGCAGACAGGCAAAGCATGCAGATTAGTCCCTTCTGCTTGTAGCCATTGCCTGTGGAGACAGACACAAGCAGAGGTGGGTGGATCTCTTGGAGCTTCAACACACTACTAAAGGCCAAAGACTGCCTGACAGCGGTCAGCACCTAGCAACCTAACAGGAAGCCCAGAATTGGCAGACAGAACAAAAGGATGGGGTCTTAAACCAGCCCCCATGGGGCATGAAAATATGGCTGAAGCAAGACTCTTTACTTTTTAATTTTTTAAGTTTATTTTTTTAGTATTACATTTATTTTATTTTTATTGTTAGTTTATTTAATTTTCTTTTTTTAAGCTTTTCTTCTTTGCTTCTCCCTTTTTCATTCTGTTATACTTCTCCTTTTCCCACTTTAGCTTTTCTCTTTCCTTTCTTTTTACATCTTATTAAAAATTGATCTTCTTTATCTGCTTTATTGCTGTGTTATTATTGTAGTCTTTGTTAGCTTATTCATATATCTAATTTCCTCTTCCCTGCTCCTACTACATTTGCTCTTCTCTTTTTTCTTTCTTCACTATTCACTTTGTTTTCTCTTTTTATATTTCCACTTCTATCTTGGTCTTTTCTGCTCCTAATTTTAAAATTAGTTTCACTTCCTAAATTCAGACCTATCTGTTCTCTCCGCTATTCTGTTTTTCAAAAATAAAAAATAAAGATTTGCAAAATGGTGACTGGCAGGATGGCGGTGAGCGAGAGTATAAGAGCGAGTGAAAGGGGCATGTGTGCATGTGTGTGGTGTGCGTGTGTGTGTGTGTGTGTGTGTGTGTGTGTGAGTGAGGGACAGTAAGATTCTGCATAAGTATCAGCGTCTGGCAGATCAGACTCCCTTGGATGGAGAGACCCTGCCATCACTTTGGGCACTCCCCAGGCTGTGGAGCTTGTGCACAGAACCCACACCATCTTGAAGGGCATAGCAGCCTACACTCGGAATCTTGCCTCACCATCACCCAGACTGGCTTTACATGGTGCCAGGAACCTGCATCCATTCTAGCCAAATTCATGCTGCCTCTCCTGAAGACCTGCAGCCCCCAGGAGGTCCACCTCCAATGGAGTACGGCTCTCTCAGCAGAAACCATGACTTCCCTCTCCCTGGCTGCTGGCTTCTGGACACTGCAGTTGTGCTACTTCAGAACATGGGCCCCATGAGCCCACCACCCTAGCAGGCAGCTTCTGGAACCCTCTGTGAGCAGTCTGTGGGCAAAAGGCTCCCCAAACAAGGTGCACAGCTCCCTCAGCAGAAACCGTGAACCCCTCCCTGGCAGCTGGCTTCTGGATACCTCAGTGAGCTACTGAGGGCTTGCCTCCCTGGATAAGATCAGGCGGTTTCAGCCACAGATTTTGAGATTCCTGCATTTCTAGCCATTTGCTCCTGGACCTTCTAGTTATGTGCAGAGTGAAATCACCCTGGCCAGAGTCTCACTGGCTCATCCACAAAATATGGAAGAGCTGCCTCCCACCATCATGGACTCCGGGACTTTCACAGTGATTTTTCAGAGTGGCACTACCTCAGAAAGAGTCACAAAAAGACTGATAGCAAAAGGATGAAAAAATGTTTTTAAGGCAAATAGAAATGAAAAAAAAAATCTGGGTAGCAATACTTATATCTCACAAAATAGACCTTAAAGTGAAGGCCATAACAAGCAATAAGAGAGCCACTTCTTAATACTAAAGGGAGCAATTCAAAAGAGGATATAACTCTGGTCAATATATATACATCCAATACAGAAGCACCCAAACACATAAAAAACAAAACACAACAACAACAACAAACTTCTGTAAGATATAAAGGGTGAGATCGATAGCAATACAATCATAGTAGGGGACTAAAAACCACTGAATAAGTACTCTAAACAAAAAAAATCAGCAAATAAAAAGCAATGCTAAATGACTCACTAGATCAGATGGAATTAATTGACATCTTCAGAACATTTCATCCCAAAGCAGCAGATTATACATTCTTCTTAAGTGCACATGGGACATTTTCAAAGATAGACCACATATTGGGACACAGGTAGTCTCTTCAAATTCAAGAAATAGAAATCATATCAAGTATCTTCTCAGATCACAATGGCATAAAACTAGAAATCAACTACAATAAAAACATTGAAAAAAATCAAACACTTAGAGGCTAAATAGCATGCTATTAAACAATGACTGGATTACCAGAGAGATCAAAGAAGAAAAAAAAGGATCCTAGAAACAAATGATAATGAAAACACAATAATACACAATATATGGTACACAGTAAAAATAGTTCTGAGAGGGAATTTATAGCTCTACAGGCCTACCTCATAAAAACCAGAAAAATGTTAATAAATCATCTAACCCTACAACTTAAAGAATTAGAAAGACAGAAACAGAAAATGCCCAGTGTAAGCAGCAGGAAGAAAATAATAACAATCAGAGTGGAAATAAATGACATGGAGACAAAAAAATATACAAAAGATCAACAAAACCAAGAGCTGTTTCTTTGAAAGGATAAATGAGATGGATGAACCTCTACCCAGGCTCACCAAAAGGCAAAGAGAGAGGGGGACCCAAATAAAATCAGAAATGAAAGAGGGGAAATAACAACTGACCCCATGACATACAAAAAATTGTATGTCCATACTAAAAACTCAATTCCAACATAATGGACAACCTAGGTGAAATGGACATATTCCTAGAAAAATACAATCTTACAAAATTCAACCAGGAAGAATAAAAAAACAAAACAAAACCCTGACTACTCCTGTAAATACTGATGAAATTGAAGCAATAATAATAATAATTTTAAAAAAACTTTAAGCAAACAAAGCCCTGGTCTGGATGGCTTCAGTGGGAAGTTTTACCAAACTAAAACCTATCCTCCTCAAACTATTAAAAATTCAAGAGGAAGGAACACTTCTAAACTCTTTTATGAAACCAGCATTACCTTAATCCCAAAACTAGATAAAGACACTACAAAGAAAGAGAATTACAGGCCAATATCCCTGATGAACATTGATGCTAAAATTCTCAACAAAATTCTAGCAAATTGGATTCAGCATTACATTAGAAAGATCATACACCATGACCACGTAGGATTTATTCCAGGGATGCAAAGATGGTACCCTATCTGCAATTCAATAAACCTAATACATCATGTAAACAAATTGAGAGACAAAACTCACAAAATCATATCAATTAATTCAGAAAAAGCATATGACAAATCCAACACCTTTCTTCATAAAAACTCTCAGCAATGTGGGAACAGAGGGATCATAACTCAACATATGACAAACCTACAGCCAACATCATACTCAATGGGCAAAACCTAAAACCATTTCCCCTAAGAACAGGAACCAGAAAGGGATGCCCACACTCACCATTCCTCTTTAACATAGTACTGGAAGCGCTAGCCATAGTAATTAGACAAGAAAAAGAATTAAAAGACATCCAAATTATATAAGAAGAAGGAAAACTGTCAATATTCACAGATGAAATGATACTATATATAGAAAACCCCAAAGGCTCCATCAAAAAACTATTAGAAATAATAAATGAATTTCAAAACACAGCAGAATGTAAAATTAACACTCAGAAATCTATGGCTTACTTATACACCAACAATGAACTCTCAGAAATAGAAACTAAAACAAAACAAAACAAAAAACATTTCAATTTACCATTGCAACAAAAAAATTAAGATACCTAGGGATAAATTTAACTAAGAAGATAAAAGACCCGTAGTTGAAAAAACTACTGTACATTGACAAAGCAATAGAAGAAGACAAATAAATGGAAGAATATATCATGTACATGGATTGGTAGAATCAACATCATTAAAATGCCCGTACTACCCAAAGCAATCTATTCAATGCAATCCCCATTAAAATATCAATGGCATATTTCAAAGATCTAAAACAAACTCTCCAAAAATTCATATGGAAATAAAACAGATTCTGTATTGCTGCAGCAATCTCAAGAAAGAAGAACAAAGTTGGAGGGAATACAATACCAGATATCAAGCAATATTACAAAGTCACTGTTCTCAAATCTATCTGGTACTGACACAAGAAGAGACATATAGGCCAATGGAACAGAACAAAGAACCCAGAAATTGACCCAAGCCCTTATGCTCAGTTAATCTCTGACAAAGGAGGCAAGAGCATACATTGGAGTCAAGACAGTTTCTTTAATAAATGGTGTTGGAAAAATTAGACAGATATAAAAAATGAAACTAGACCAGCAATTTACACCATACACAAAAATAAACTCAAAATGGGTAAAGGACTTAAACATATGATGGGAATCCATAAAAATCTTAGAAGAATTCATAGCCAGCAAAATATTAGATGTATGTCATAGCAATATCTTTACCGATACAGCTCCCAGGACAATGGAAACTAGAAAAAAACAAAAACAAAAACAAATGGGACTATGTCAAAATAAAAAGCTTTTTCACAGCAAAAGAAACCATCAACAAAAGAACAAGAAAGCACACTGCGTGGGAGAACATATTTGCCAATGTTATATCCGATAAAGTTTTAATCTCCAAAATTTATAGAGAACCTATAAAACTTAACAAAAGTAAGATAAACAATCCAATCAAAAAATGGGCAGAATACCTAAATAGACACTTTACAAAAGAGAACATACGGAAGGCCAACAGACCTACAGAAGGTCAGGAGCAATATGAAAACATGCTCAAAATTACTAATTATCCAATAGATAGAAATCAAAACAACAATGCGGTATCATCTCACACCTGTAAGAATGGCTATCATCAACAAATCAACAAACGACAAGTGCTGGCGAGGATGTGGACAAAAAGAGACCCTCCTGTACTGCTGGTAAGAATGCAGCCTGGTGCAGCCACTGTGGAAAACAGTATGGGATGTCTTCAAAAAATTAAATATGAACTTCCATTTGACCCAATCATCCCACTCCTAGGAATATATCTTAAGAAAACACTAACATCAGTCAGAAAGAATGCATGCACTACTATGTTCATAGCAGCACAATTTACCATAGCTAAGATTTGGAAACAGCCTAAGTGCCCATCAGCAGATATGGTGATAAAAAATTGTGGTACATCTACAGAATGGAATACCATGCTGCCTAAAAATAGATAGAACTGGTGCCATTTGCAATAGCATCGATGGACTTGGAGAGAATTGTGCTAACCTAAATAAGACACTCTGAGACATATAAATATCACATGATCTCACTAATTTGTGTAATATAATCAACAACATGGAAAAGAAACCATCAACAAACCAAGAAGCAAGCTCACTTCATGGGAGAACATATTAGCAAATGTAATCTCAGATAAGGGTTTAATCTCCAACATTTACAGGGAACTCATACAACTTAACAAAAGGAAGATAAACAACCCAATCAAAAAATGGGCAATGGACCTAAATAGATACTTTTTGAAAGTAGACATAAGGAAAGCCAAGAGACATATGAAAACATGCTCAAAGTCATTAATCATCCAAGAGATGCAAATCAAAACGACAATGCGGTACCATCTCACACCTGTCAGAATGGCTATTATCAACAAATCAACAAGAGACAACTGCTGGCGAGGATGTGGAGAAAAAGGAACCCTCGTGCACTGCTGATAGGAATGCAGACTGGTGCAGCCACTGTGGAGAACAGTATGGACTTTCCTCAAAAAAACTAAAAATGGAACTCTCATTTGACCCATTGATCCCACTTATAGGAATACTAGGGGCCCGGTGCACAAAAATTTGTGCACTGGGGGGGTGGGGGTGGGGGTCTCTCAGCCCGGTCTGTGCCCTTGGTTAGGGGCTGAGAGCCATTAATGCAGGCCTGGACGTTTCCCACTGGAGGGCCCACGATTGCACATGCCTGGTAGGCCCACACTGCTGAGGAGACACACCTGGCGCAGAGTTGGGTGGCAAGCCAGGGGCGGACGCTGGTGCAGAATCCTTCGGTGGGGCCCTGCTGCTGAGCAAACACACCTGGGGTGGAGCTGGGCAGTGGACTGGCTTCAGATTCTCCGCACTGTGCAGCAGACGCTCCTGCATGCCCTGTGGAGGCCCCTGGGGGGTGGATGAAGGTAGCGGACCCTGGATGGGTGTTCCTGGACACCCTGCGGAGGCCCCCAGGGCAGAGCCAGGCAGTGGACCCAGGACAGGCATTCCTGGATGTCCCACAGAGGCC
>PVJC01033549.1:0-19296 GCA_004026665.1 Murina feae | reverse complement strand
TCTAAAGGCAGTGATCTGTAAAATTTTCATTAAGAAATGAATAGTGCCAAGTTTCATTTCTGTCTCGATGCCTCTTTGATTAATTTGTTCTATTGTATTTATTTAAATATAAGTCTTTTTGATAAGATGGAGAAATATCATTGCAACTGCCTCAAAGTTTTAACTCTTTTATTCAGCTTAGAATTACCTACTAAGAATTCAGTAATTTCATGTAATTATCAAATTTACACATAACTAAATCAGGCTTTACCAACTTTTCAATATGGAAAAGAGGTTATCATTTTACTACACTAGTGTTTTGAAATCTAGGACTATATCTCCTACTTCTTTTAGTAATATATATATATATATATATATATACATATATATATATATATATATTTACCTTAGCCTGGGCAATTCTAGAACTAGACTCTGAGACAAGATTTGAATCTAAGTAGTTTATTTGGGAAGTAGAGGAAACACATTTTGAGCAGTTGTAGGTAAGTCAGGAGAGAAAAGGCAATAAACTATTATACAAACAAAAAATGGTGCATGGTTAAACCAGTCACCATGGCATTCAATGTTTAAAAAAATAACACTTGGAAAAAAATAGAAATATATATGTAGTACCTAAGATTTTGGAAGACAATTTTAATTAAGACAAAAATTCTAGAATATATATATATATATATATATATATATATATATATATATTATTTTTCAATTAAAAAATCAATTACTAAACTTATATATTTGTGTATTCGCTAGCTATGGTTAGCTGGATATATCTACTCTATAAAAGTGAAATATTAAAATTAACCGTTTCTCCGAGACAGGGTAAGCCACGCCCACCAGCCAATCAGAGCGGCTGTATGCAAATTAGCCCAGCCAACATGGCGGCCGCCACTGATGGACCTGAGTAAACAGCCCTTTCCATTGTGGCAGGAGCGAAAGTGAAGCTGCACCCGCTCAGCTCAGCTCCGATTAAACTGCCTCTAGCAAAACACAGCTTTGAAACAATGTAACAATCACAGAATCCTCCGGAGCTGAAGGAAAGAGCAGCTCCGGCCTAACCAGTAAAAGTAACAATTGTTTCATTATAGACACTGCCAGGTGAAGCAAAGAGGAGGTTTCAGTTAGAAGGCCGCCTTAAAGGAACAGTGTATCAATTATAGAAGATAACCCCAGGCCTTCAAGGAACAGCATCAATTATAGGAGAGAAACCGCAGAACCTGCGTCCAGCCGGCCTTGCTGGGACGTTGGGTCAATGGGAGCTGTGGGCAGCCTTAAAGCACCTCACCCAGGCTGGTCAGGCACGCCAGCAGGTGAACATCCCCCGAGGGGTCCCAGACTGCGAGAGGGCACAGGCCAGGCTGAAGGACCTCCCAAGTGCACAGAGCGGCTGCAGGGCGGGACAGCACAGGACCCAGGACCCATGAGTGGGAAATAGGCGGCAGGGTTGGAGGGCACCGGGAAGCGGGTAAGAGGCGGCAGGGGGGGTCTCGGCCTGCTTGGTGGCTGCCCAGGCCCTTTGAGGGGCACCGGGGAGTGGGAAAGCAAGGCTGCAGGGGCCGGGGTCCTGCTTGGCAGCTCCCAGACCCCTTGGTGGCACTGGGAAGTGGGAAAGGAAGGCAGCAGGGGATGGGTGAGTGGGAAAGAGTTGGCGGCCTGCTTGGTGGCTTCGCAGGTCCCTTCCGGGGATCAGAGAGCAGGAAAAGGCTGGCCTGACCACGAGGTGGGGTTTTCCCTGCTTTCTGGTGGCTGGAAGAAGATGGGCAGTAGGCAAGCTTGGTAGGCAGGCTGCACCCAGCCCTGGCCACGCTCAAAAAAGAGAACAACATGCAAGGGAGGGCAAGAGTCTGAGAGATCAACATATAGGGGGTGCCTGCTCCAAGCCTCCACAGTGTGCCTAGGGCAGGCCCCCAGCAGGTAGACACACACAGGAGGACTGCTCTGAGCCTCAGATGCAGCTGAGGGCAGGTCCCCAGCAGGTAGACACACACAGGAGGACTGTACAAGCCTCAGATGCAGCTGGGGGCAGGTCCCCAGTGGTGACACACACACACACACACACACACAGAAGGCGCCTGGCAGACTGGGGTCATCATAGGACATCCACTGAGGGGTCCCAGACTGTCAGAGGGCACAGGCCGGGCTGAGGGACTCCCTCCACCCCGAGTGCACAAATTTTTGTGCACCAGGCCCCTAGTATATATATATATATATATATATATATATATATATATATATATATATATATATATATATATATATCATACTAACCAGGGAAGCCTGTATATGTGTGTGTGTGTGTGTGTGTGTGTGTGTGTGTTTGACTTCATCTCATGTAGTAGAAGGTTGCTGGTCAGTTTGATACCTGGCCATGGTTGGCCCTAGTTTTGGGCTCTATTCCTGGTAGGAGCATTCTGGAGATAGCCAATGGATATTTCTCTCTCACATCAATACTTTCTCTCTCTCTCTCTCTCTCTCTCTCTCTCTCTCTCTCTCTCTTTCTCTCTCTTTTTCTCTCTCTCTCTCATCTCTATCTCCCTCTTTCTTTAAAAATCAGTAAACTTTTTTAAAATAAAGGCATTATTATTTGAATATATATTGTAAAATTATGTGGTAAAAATAATAAATAATAAATCAAAATAAAATATGAAAAGTTTGCACTATAAGTGGCAAATAATGTATTAATATCTATGTAATTCAAAGGCATCTGTAATATTGAAAATTATGAAATAAATACCCCAATAGAGAAATATAAAAATTGACTATTCAAAAAAGAGCTATTTTCAATAACCTGTAAGTAGTATACTAGATAATGTTTAATCTCACAAACCTCATTTAAAACAAAATTAAAGGAATAATGAAAGGTCGTTTATTACATATACAAAAGAAATGTCAGCAGATATTAACACATTGAGTGGAAGTGACAAGTGGAAAGGTGAACTTTCATATATTACTCAGAAATTGCAATCTTCACTTCAAGTGAAACTAAATTTAGTAATATTACAGTCAAGTATAGCTAAAATATCTAAACTTTTAAAAAATATATCTGTATTGATCTCAGAGAGGGAGAGAGAGAGAAGCATTGATTGACTGCCTCCTACACACCCCCTCCTGGGGATTGAGCCCACAACCTTCAGTCCGCAGGCTGATGCTCTATCCACTGAGCCAAACTGGCTAGGGCTAAACTTTTCCTTTATTCCAATAAATCCATTTGTGAATATCTATCTTAATAAGAGAAAGCATGAATTTGCACAGAAATGTAAAATATATTTTGTTGTATAATTTCTTCTTGAACCCCAAAATTAGAAACAAAACGAATGACCCTCAATAGGCAAAGGGCTAAAAAAACACATTATTGAGTAACATGAAGTATTTTCCTGTAGAAATAATTATATCTATGCCATTTACTTGAGATTTCCATGAGGTTTATTTGTTTGTTTGTTTGTTCATTTGTTGTTTTTTACAATTAAAAAATAATTTATTGAGGTGAATTCCACATGAACATAAAATGTACCATTTTAAAGTGAATAATTAGTGATACATTTACAGTGTTGTACAAAACCACCACCTCTATCTAGCTTCAAAAACATTTCTATCATCCACAATAAAATCCCTCATCCCTAAAATACCTTCTTCTCCCCATCTTCCCTTCCCTAACTCCTGGTGACCACCAATGTTTGTTTTCTGTGTCAGCAGACATATCAATCCTGGACACTCATGTAAAGGGAATCAGACAATATGTGACCTTTGTAACTGGCACTATGTTTTCAATGTATATTCTTGTAGTATGGCTTAGTATACTTTATTCCTTTTATATTAATTTAATTTTTATTGTTTAAAGTATTACATAAGTCTCCTTTTTCCCCCATTGACCTCTCCCCAACCACCCCGATCCCCCAACATATGCCCCCTGCCCCCATCTGTGAACTTTATTCTTTTGGATGACTGAATATTATTCCATGTATGGATATACCACAATTTGTTTATCCAGTCAACCACTTAAATGTTTCATCTATGTTTTATAATAAACATAAAGGAGTTATGTGATCAGTAAAAGTAAGGAGGCAATAAATGAAAGTGTGTAGATGGTACAGTAATTAAGTTGTTACTAACCCAGTTTATAGTCCTAGATATTAAATAGATTTCTAATTTTATGGATAGTTTTTTTTTTTTTGTCTTTTGGTTTCCTTTTTTGAATGTCCATCTGAATAGTGTTTGTTTGTTTTTTTTTGTTTGTTTGTTTAGAATAGAATAATATTAATTATAAATAAATTTCATCATGGGGGAAAAAGAATTCTCACTTTTAAGCCTTCTAAATCAGTGTAATATCTTTCTAAATTCATACAAAAAAAATAGTGACCTCAAAAATACACAGTGAAATTATCTTTTGCTCATAAGAGCAAGGCCATCAATCTAATACCCGTGTTAATAGGATCGATAAGAAGGCCCCATTTTCACTTGTGTTTTATAACGTAATGATGAAGGATTTTTGGAAACCACTTCAAAAAAAAAAAATCCTAAGTATTCTTTTTAAAAGAAACGGACTGGTGTTAAGTGACCAACCTGGCACTCCTTCCTGATTTCAGATGAAACAAAATAGGCTGTCTTCCAATTCATTAAAAATATCTGATGCTGGCCAACTTTTCTCACTATTAATGTGTTATAGTTCTCAATTGTACGTCAAAGCTATATTATATAAATATTACAGTAATCAACTGTGAAGGTCCCAGATGCATTGTGAAAGAGAAAGGGAAGCCTTTTATCAAAGGCCAGTTCCTGCTTCCTGAATAATGATACAGTTTCTGCAGTTTTTCTCTGGGGAATTGAGTTTAGTTAGTATTCATGGAATGGGAAAATGAAATGTGCATGCAGAAACACACACAGAGTATGCACTCAAACTTTCCAATGGCTTTACAGATATTTGTTTCAATGATTTATTGAGACATGTGTGCTTGTTTGTATATTTTAAGAGGACAATTTAATGTGCTTCTAGGAAGGAGTGCTATTGTGTATCCTTTAGATTTTACCTTCTGTTCATCTAGATCAGTGGTTCTCAACCTTCCTAATGCCACAACCCTTTAGTACAGTTACTTATGTTGTGGTGACCCCTAGCCATAAAATTATTTTCATTGCTACTTCATAACTGTAAGTTTGCTACTTTTATGAATCGTAATGTAAATATCTGATATGCAGGATGTATTCAGGTGACCCCTGCAAAAAAGGCATTTGAACCCCAAAGGGGTTGTGACCCACAGGTTGAGAACCGCTGATCTAGAGTATAGCATGAAGTTAGTATAATGACCAGATACCATGCTAATTTAAACCCGCCATCTTTAATCTGCCACTCAAATCACTGCGTGTCACTCTATGTCTCAAACAACAAGGAGACTTACAGCACTCCCGTTGTAATATCAACTTTAGTTATTGAACGTGGAAGCCTTAGGGCAGTAACTTGAAGAAATTGGATTTGTTATTACCATGCTAAAAATAAAACACATACCATCACTTAGCCTTATAATCTTCTCTAGCAATCTGAAATGTACTTTACTCCTTTAAATATATTGTTTGGTTTCAGGCCTTTGTATGTAACATATTGATTTCCTAAGTGTTCATTTGGCAAATACCTAATACTCCATTGTAATGTGTTAATAATGTAAGTATATCAAACACATGGTCCCTGCCCTGGAAAATCTTATTTTATTAGTTTATGCATGTGATATAATAAGAAGAGCTCCCCCCCCCCAGCCTTGGTTCTCCTTACCTTTTTGTATTACTGTGTATGCATGTACTGTGTGTATGTTTGAGGGACTGGGAAGAGCTAATACCTGTGTTAATAGGGGCAATAAGAAGTTTTTCGTATGTTTTCGAGCTTGCTTTGTGCATATGGCCCATTAGGTCTGAGCTTAAGGTAGAAAAGTTTCCTTATTGGTGTTCCTTCTCACCTTGCAAAGGCCTGGAAGTTCATTTCACTCCTCTTTCCTTGCTATCTATCAAAGCCGAGTTCACATTATGCTAGATATGTCAGTGTCCATGTGTTTAACCAAGCTCCTGAAGAATCAGACTTGGAGATAGGTTTTTGTTTGGGGCATTTATAGAATAGTGCTCGAAGGAATACTATATCTAAAGAAATTAGGAGAGCAAGACTTTGCCTGTTGCCTCGGGAAGCTTTGAAGTTGCAATGGCAAAATGTTGATGAGAGAACAAGCACCTGTGATGTGCCCTCGTTGATTAGTGAGAATTGCACTCAGAAGGTGGGCAGGGCAGCTCTGCTGGCAGCTGGGGAACAGTGCTCAGATCCATCACTGATGATCTGGTACAGACTACCACCAGTGCTTTATCACTTTTAAATATTTTTCACCAGCATGTGGTCCAAATAAGCCTGGCTGCCATATTCAGACAGCAGAAATACATACACTTAAACCTCTGTTCTTGAGCGTATCCCCTGTCGTAGGGTAACTGCGAGGAGAGTGAGCTGTCAATAAGTAAAACTCATTTGTATTAAAGACTAGAGGCCCAGTGCACAAAAATGTGTGCACTCGGGGTAGGGAAAGGGGGTATCCCTCAGGCCGGCCTGTGCCCTCTCACAATCTGAGACCCTTCTAGAGATGTCCATCTGCTGACTGAGGCCTGATTTCCCTTAAGCTGGCAGTCAGACATCTCTCTGGAAGCCTGGGGCCCTTGGGGGATGTCCACTTGCCAGCGGGGAGCAGGCCTAAGCTGCAGTCAGACATCCTTAGCGCTGCTGAGGAGGCAGGAGAGGCTCCCACCACCACTGTGTTGGCAGCTTTCAGCCTGGCTCGTGGCTGAGCAGAGCTCCCCGTGTGGGAGCGCACTGACTACCAGGGGCAGCCCCTGCATTGAGCGTCTGCCCTCTGGTGGTCAGTGTGTGTCATAGTGACCAGTCATTCCCAGTTGCTCTGCTGTTAGGGCCAATTTGCATATTACTATTTTATTATGTAAGATAGTCACTACATCCCTATTTATACTAGCAAAATATGGAAAAATAACTTGGTATGATATATCCATCTACTAGGATATTCAATCCCACACATAAATTTAAAAAAAGATTTTAAGTTGCAAGTAATTCCATGTATTTTATAAGCAAAATAATAGTAATAACAGAAAAGCAGAACATAAAATTATGTATATGTAGTCTATTCTCACTATGTGAAGCAGTGATTTTACAGAAGTGTGCCACGGCCTCAAGAATTTTTAAAACACGCAATACCTGACTATTTAGAAGTACTGACTTCGTTTCCCTTAGATTGTCAATTTTTAAAAAAATATATTTTATTGTTTTTCTTTACAGAGAGGAAAGGAGAGGGATAGAGAATTAGAAAGATCGATGAAAAAGAAATGTCAATCAGCTGCCTCTTGCATACCCCCTACCGGGAATGTGGCTGCAACCAAGGTACATGCCCTTGATCAGAATTGAACCTGGAACCCTTCTGTCTGAAGGCTGACGCTCTATCCACTGAGCCAAACTGGTTAGGGCAGATTGTCAAATTTTTAAAAAATGACAACAGACAAGACAGCAATTGCCATCCAGTGTTAATGAATCAAAATTATACTTACTTTTTGGCAGATTGGCAAAAATATATTATTTGGGATGCCACAAAATTTTAGTAATTAGTTTATATGTGAAATGAGCTTTTTTTAAAAAAAATATATTTTATTGATTTTTTACAGAGAGGAAAGAAGAAGGATAGTTAGAAACATCAGTGAGAGAGGAACATCGATCAGCTGCCTCCTACACATCTTCTACAGGGGATGTGCCCGCAGCCAAGGTACATGCCCTTGACCAGAATCTAACCTGGGACCTTTCAGTCTGCAGGCCGATGCTCCATCCACTGAGCCAAACCGGCCGGGGCTGAAATGAGCTTTTTTAAGAAAAGGTTGAAAATTGCTGTGGAAAGAAAGTGCAGAGAAAAATTGGAAGAAAATATGCTAAATGCTTACAGTAATTTTCTCAGAATTTTAAAATTATCAAAATTTGGTGTTTTATTTTCTCTTTTCTGTGATATTTTTATTGAAGTAGTACATTTTATTTTATGAAATAAAAAAATCTTGCAGCTGTTATTTAACCAAATTATGTGGAAAAAGGAAAAATAGGCTGACATATCACCAATATACAATTTAAAATTGAGAATAGAATAGAATGTCTTTATTACAATATAAAATCTATACTAATGAAAGTATAATATGCTAATTAGACCAGATAGACCTGATGTCTTCTGGACATCCTTCCAGACAAAGCCACAGTGGTGGGGGTTCAGGCAGAGGCTGTTTGGGGCAATCAGTCAGGCAGTGGAGCAGTTAGGGGTGATCAGGCTGGCAGGGGAGGGTGGTTAGGGGTTATCAAGCCGGCAGGGGAGAGTGGTTAGGGACATCAGGGAGGCAGGCAGAGGCAGTGAGAGGTAATCAAGCAGGTGGGCAGAGGGGTTAGGAGTGATCAGGCAGGCAGGCAGGTGAATGGTTAGGAGCCAGCAGTCCCAGATTGCGAGAGGGATGTCTGACTGCTGGGATTGAGAAGGTGCAGGCTGGGCTGAGGGACCTCCCATCCCCTTGCACAAATTTCATGCACAGGGCCTCTAGTAGTTACATATTTTAACAATATTATTTTACTAAATGGGAAGCTATGGAATCATTTTGTTCAGTTTTCATATAATACCTGCTTATATGTTGCTTTTAAAAACTACACTGAATGGCGCTAACTGGTTTGGCTCAGTGGATAGAGCATCGGCCTGTGGACTGAAGGGTCCTGGGTTCAATTCTGGTCAAGGGCATGTACCTTGGTTGCGGGCACATCCCTGGTAGGGGGTGTGCAAGAGGCAGCTGATCTATGTTTCTCTCTCATCGATGTTTCTAACTCTCTATCCCTCTCCCTTCCTCTCTATAAAAAAAAATCAATAAAATATATTTTTAGAAAAAAATTACACTGAATGAATTTTGATTTATCAACCTTGAACATTTTCTTCTACCTAAACTACTAATGATTAATATTGTTAAGAAGTATTATCAACAAGTTACTGATATTAATATTTAAAAAATGAAAACTTCTTTTTTATGTTTCTTTTTTTTAATTTAATTACATAAAGTATTACAAAGATTAGTACATATATCTCTTTTTTTCCCCTGCCCTTCCCCAGCCTCCCCTACCCCCCAGAGATTTGTGTCCTTTGGTTGTGCTTAAATGCATGCATAAAAGTCCTTTGGTTGATCTATTACCTCCCCCCAATCCCTCCTCCGTTCTTGTTGCTTTAATTTGACAAATTGTTTGATGCTGTTCTGCCTCTGAATCTGTTTTTGTTCACCAGTTTATAATGGTTATTATTATCCATAGATGAGTGAAGACATGTGGTATTTTTCTTTCATTGACTGGCTTATTTCACTTAGCATTATGTTCTCCATTTCCATCCATGCTGCTGCAAATGATAAGAACTCCTTCCTTTTCACAGCAGCATAGTATTCCATTGTGTAGATGTACCACCATTTTCTAATCCATTCATCTGCTGATGGGAACTTACGCTGTTTCCAAATTTTAGCTATGGTAAATTGTGCTACTATGAACATAGGGATGCATATATCCCTTCTGATTGGTGTTTCTGGTTTCTTGGGATATATTCCCAGAAGTGGGATCACAGGGTCAAATGGCACTTCCATTTTTAGTTTTTTGAGGAAACTCCATACTGTTCTCCACAGTGGCTGCACCAGTCTGCATTCCCACCAGCAGTGCATGAGGGTTCCTTTTTCTCCACATCCTCTCCAGCACTTGTCGTTTGTTGATTTGTTGATAATAGCCATTCTGACCGGTGTGAGATGGTACCTCATTGTTGTTTTGATTTGCATCTCTAGAATGATAAGTGTCTTTGAGCAAGTTTTCATATGCATCTCAGCCTTATTTATGTCCTCTTTCGAAAAGTGTCTATTTAGGTCCTTTGCCCATTTTTTGATTGGGTTGTTTATCTTCCTTTTGTTAAGTTGTATGAGTTCCCTGTAAATGTTGGAGATTAAACCTTTATCAGAGATATCATTGGCAAATATATTATCCCATTCAGTGGGCTTTCTTGTTATTTTGTTGATGGTTTCTTTTGCTGTGCAGAAGCTTTTTATTTTGATATAGTCCCATTTCTTTATTTTCCCTTTAGCTTCCATTGCCCTAGGAGCTGTGTCAGTGAAGAAATTCTTTCGGCTTATGTCTGAGATTTTGCTACCTGTGGAATCCTCTAGTATTTTTATGGTTTCCTTTCTTACGTTTAAGTCCTTTATCCATTTTGAGTTTATTTTTGTGTATGGTGTAAGTTGGTGGTCTAGTTTCATTTTTTTGCATGTGTCTAACCAAATTTCCCAGCACCATTTATTGAAGAGACTGTTTTGACTCCATTGTATGCTTTTGCCTCCTTTATCAAATATTAATTAGGCATAGTTGTTTGGGTCAATTTCTGGGTTCTCTATTCTATTCCATTGGTCTATATGTCTGTTCTTGTGCCAGTACCAGGCAGTTTTGAGGACAGTGGCTTTGTAGTACAGCTTGATATCTGGAATTGAGATCCCTCCTACTTTGTAAAAATGAAAACTTCTTACTTTGTAAAAATAACTTTAAATATATGACTGTTATTAATTTCACTTTTAAAACTCACTATAAATTCTTTTTAAAAATGTTGTTTACCTCATAACTAAATCTCTTGGTAGAGTTTTAGCATAGTGATAAAATAAAATCATAAATCTTAAGTCATATGAATAAATAAAGAAAACATTCTATGTACTATAAATGGGAAAAGTATTTTTAAACACGTTAATCACATACTTAGCTAATTGAAGAGATGTAAATATTATAAGTGAAGAATTGGAACTAGCAAATGATCTAAAATTCTTAAAAATGCCAATCCCAACATCTATCTCAGTTTATTTTAATGATGAGTAGATTTGAATGAAGGAACATTTTAAAAGATTTCACATCAGTATAGAAATAAGAAAGTATTTTGAATGACAAACCATAAAAATTAATTTCTTGATACAAATAACATAAGGGAATTTTTATAATGTGCAATCATTTTATTACTGTTAATCTGGTTCACATTTTTATCAAATGTTTGCAAAAATAGATTATAAGTGATAGCAGTTGAGAACATAGCAACTTGACAGTCATTTATTCTAGCGTAACTCATGAAAATTTAAATATATGCTATTTGGGTTGTTATTAAACATTGTATTTTTCTTAAGCATAGTAATTATTCATAAGTAGATCCAAGGCTTAGTAGATAAAACAGAAAGAATTTGGGAATTTTAATCCAAGTTTTACTTTTGTAATACATCAACCTTTCATGGTTGTTGCTTTTAGGGAATTCCTTGAGAATCTAACAAAAGACTCTATTTCTAGAAAGTGAAGAACATTTAAAATATTTAATATATGTGGCATGTTACATACATTTTAAGAGGTCTTGAACCCATTTGGAACTGGTTATTATTCTTAGGAAATTAAACATATGTATGAAAATAAAATATGCACTATAATTATCTAAATGCATTTTTTTAAAAATCATAAAAATGCTTAAATTAATACTTAGAATGTCAACGTTGTTTAAAAATTATTACACACAAAAGATGTTGGTACAAGAAGGTTTATCACTGCATTATTTATTATGTGTTTTAAAGCTAGTTATCTGGTGGGGAAAGGCATCTGTTTAAATCTAGGGGATTAAATAAGCACTTACTTCTAATACCTCTCATAACCCCATTAAAACAGCAGTAAAGAAATTCTTAAAAGGAATAACCTACATTAACTAGGTAATGGTATAAAAAAAGATGTCAACAAATTGTAGAAAGATAAAATACAGATGGAATACTGACAGTTGGCTTAGCATAGGAAGCTGGAACCAAAATCCCTACAGTACAACAAAGTTAGCAAGAGGAAAATGGATTTATAACACAAAATTCCAGGAAAGATGATAATTAATGGTAACAAATCTCTGGAGGTTGGAGAGAAAATGGCACTAAAACAAAATCATATTGAAATTTTGTATAAGGAGCTGTGAAAGAACTCAGATCTCTTCCATTAGTCCCTGCAGCAAAGAAAACTATCCTTGTCCACCTGCATCTGCAGATGCAAAAAAGATTCACTTCGGGAGGAGTGTAGCAGATGGATATAGGTCTATTTGACAAAAGAAGGTTACTAGAATGCCAGCTTACCCAATAACTCACTGTGCGGCCAACTCCTCAGCAGTAAATTAATAGAAAACCAATTAGTTGCTTCAGATGGCCAAAGTACTAAATAACCAACTTATAGATTTAATAGGCTAAATTAACGTGGCGTTTTTAGCTATTTAGTTTAACAATATTTCAGGTAAATATACACTTACACCATCTATTTATAATGTAAATCATTTATATTAAAGTATATATTTGAGAATGCATTCATAAATATATTATTCATAGTTTATTTCTAAAAATAATATATGCACAAAAATATAGACTTCAAAAATATTTATTCAGTATATTCTGGAAGCAAATATGTTTAGACTTGCATTTCCAGGATTATAGAGAGCCAAATATTTAGACATAGCTATAAACATTGGATAAGGTATGTTTTTAAATATAGCTATATCTTTAAAATATTGTTTTAAAATATTGTTTTTAAAAATAATTTACTTTATAAATTAAATTTATTGGGGTTACATTGACCAATACAATTATGTTTCAAGTGTATGATTCTATAATACACCATCTGTGTATTGCATAGTGTGTTTAACACCCAAAGTCAAATTTCCTTCAGCTGCTATATATCTGACTCCTTTACTACCATCGCCTCTGATAACCACCATAGTATCGTCTATGTCTATGAGGTTTTTTATTGTTGTTCGTGGTGTTTTTTGTCAGTCTTGTTTCTTCATTTGCTGTTTTTAGTTTCATATCCCACCTATGAGTGAAATCCTATGGTTCTTGGCTTAAACCTGTTGGAATGGCTATTACAGTAAAACCTCTATATAACAGACTAATTCGGGCAAGGGCGTGTCCATTAAAACCGAAAGCCCATTATATCATAAGGTAGGTTTTTCCGAATATGTATGTCAAAAAATGGACAAATTGCTTAGTTTACTGTTTTTACTTATGTAGACATGTTTGTGTAATTAAAATTAAGTACATAGGAAAAGTTTATTTTCACAGCAAAGTTTTCTATATACATTACAGTCATTTTAAAATTTATACTGAATAGGGTTAGTAAATGTGTGTATTCACCAGTCACCTCAATTAAACAAATGCACATGGCTGGGATGTGGCTTAGTGTACATCCAACATAGATCTGTACTAGTGAAAACCCCTGCAAAAAGTCACCCCACAGGACAGCAGAGCCTGGAGTGTGATCACATGCTAATCATTCACCAATGTTTTCCAATAGTGACTTTTGGATTTAAATATGTAGACTATCATTGTAGATATGTAATAGTCATATATGGAAGCAACATTACTACAGTGTTTACTAACATGTGGTGTATTCGCCAATGTTTGTTAAAAAACAATGACAATGAATTAAAAGCAAAATATAATATGTTAATTTAATTATAAACAAGTCTTGGTTAAAAGCATTTTAAAGTGAGCAGAGTGCTAATTTTCACATATGAAATTTTGTCTGTTAACTTGAGGTCTACATAATTGAGGGTTTACTGTATCAACAAAACAAGTAATCACACGTGTTGGAGACTTGGGGAGAAAATAAATCCTCATTCACTGCTGGTGGGAGTGTAAATGTGTACAAACACTACAAAAAAATATATGGAGGCTCCTTAAAAATTAGATAATAGAGTTCACACATGCTCCAGCAAACCCTCTTCTGGGTATCTACACAGCATTGATGAAAATATTTTATTTGCAAAGATACATATAGCTCTATTTTCACTGCAACATTATTCACAGTGGCCAAGAAAAGATCATTCTTTGCTAGATGATTGGATAAAGAAGATGTGTTACATATAGTACACAATGGACTACTACTCAGTCATAGGAAAATATCAAATACTGCCATTTAAGACAGAATGTATGGATCTTGAGAATATTATCCTAAGCAATAGGATAATAAATCTTCTTTAGCTTTGAAAGTATAGTTCTAAATATAGTTTATAGTCACTGTTTTTGTGGAAGTAAACAAGGAATATTTATTTTGAAGTAAAATATGACAAGAAAGTATAAATCCATGACTAGGAAAACTGTGCAAACTGTGATCAGCCTTAATGTGTCTGCCCAGTTCCGTAGCATTAAAATATACTTTTGAAACTAGTAGAGGACCAAAGCCTGGTACCAGATGGTGAGCAGAAAAAGAGAATTTCAGACAGAACCACTCACAGAAAGTGAAGGTCTGTAGAGAAACAACTTTAGTGGGTGCATCAGAAAGAAGCTTGCCCCAGAGAGGGAGCCCATCTACTTATTAAAGCAATTGCTCTGGCAATTGCTAAAGAAAGGACTGAGATAAGAAAAAGGAACGGTTGTCTAATAAAATGGTTACTTAAACTGTATGTAAACTAAGTGGATATTGACCTATATAAAACAATAATAATCTAATCTAATAAAAGAGTAGTATGCAAATTAATCATCACTCCGAGACACCTAAGCCACACCCACCAACCAAACCACACTCACCAGCCAATCAGAGCGGCTGTATGCAAATTAACCCAGCCACTGAGCTAGAGCAAACAGGAGGCTTTCATTGTACCAGCGATGGAGTTAAAACTGCCTGCCTAGGCTGGCCGGGCCTCTGTTGAAGGCAACAATGTTTCAATTATAGAAGCTGAAGCAAATAGGAGGCTTCGTTGCCTGACTAGGCCTCCCTCAAGGCAACAAAGTTTCAATTATAGAATTATAGAAGATAAATAAACCCCAGAAACCTGATTCCAGCCAGCCTCGCTGGGATACTGGGTCAATGGGAGCTGTGGGCAGCCTGAAAACGGCCTTCAACCCCTCACCCAGACTGGCCACACCCCCATGGGGTGAGGGTCTCCACTGGGGGTCTTGGCCAGCCTGCAAACAGCCATCAGCCCCTCAACCAGCCTGGCCATGCACGCCAGCAGGTGGACATACCCTGAGGGGTCCCAGACTATGAGGGCACAGGCCAGGCTGAGGGACCACCCCAAGTGCACAAATTTATTATTAATAATAATTAATAATATAATTAATAATAATAATAATATCTAACTTAGAGTGTTTAAAGTCAAGTTAGAATTGAAATAATCTTAGGTGATTATGGTGTGCTTATATAATTCATGGGTAAAAGAAATAATCAAGTTTATAATTAGAAAAAATGGAAAATTTCATAATTAAATTTTAAAAAGATTTTGAATGCACATTCTCTTATAAAGACTAATATTTGAATTAATCAGGGATGTGTTTTGAAGTCAAATAACCAAAGAAAATTATTCATTTTGGTTGTCTGGAAATATTGGGGTTTCCATATACTTCTGAAAATAGCCATTTCTATTTATATTCATGTGACCAATTTTTCACAAACCAATAGTAATATATAGGATCCACATAGTATATTTTCATGTGGGTCAATCTCTTTCTTCCAAGTGTTCAATGTTTCTTCTACTATTGATAAGTGCTTAAAATTTCTAGGAATAATTTCTGAAAATAATTTTAGGAGTGAACCCAAACTTCTAAATAAAATTCATGGATGGAAAAATGAATGCACACACTCACACACACACACTCAGAAAGGCTCAGTTCAATCTCTGCGAACCAAAGCTTTTAAGTTTTGCTTAAGTTAGTTCAGACAGGGTTCAGATAAAATCTGAGCTCGTGGTCTCTAGCCAAACCAAATAAGACTAAAAAATTTTGACATTGTCAGAATACTCTTAATAATTTCAACATCTGTTGTTCCATTTTCTTATGTCTGCAAAATGTGGGAAACTAATAAAAGACTTCTTAAAAAACATATTGCCTTTATAACTACATCCATATTTATAATTCATAAACTATATTCTAATTGCTACTTTATAAAATTTTAGATGAAGTGATTCATAAAATCAAAATTAATATCTCTAATTCTACAATATTCTGGAGGAATCAACCTCAGTAATATTCAAAATATTAAGAAAGAAGCATATAGATTCAATTACATCTTAGTTGAGATTAGTTGGTTTGTTTTTGTTCATCTTTAAAAAACTCCACTCAGAATAGATGACATTCTCACATTAAGACAGAAGAGGATTTATGGATAAAGGATTAGTTCCACTGGTATAAATAGAACATTGAGGCATTTAAAAAGATAGCGAAAAACACAAAGCTAGCAGCAATGGGCTGTCATCACTCTTAAGTCCAAAGGACAAGAGTGAAAAAGATGTTATTGGCAACTGGAAGAAGATGTATCTAGAGCTGACATCACCGAGAGTGGCAGTGATCTCCCCTTCAGGGAGATCAGTCCTGGTGACCTCAAAGAACCAGGAAATAAATGCCTGACTTATTTCTCCTCCTTCCCAGATGTCATGATCAGTGTCCCCCTTGACACAACTCAAATTGAAATCTAATGGTCCAGATTATGGAGATGTAATTTATAAATATCAACATCTTCGGTTAGAGATCAGTGAGAAAGAGTAAAAGGTAGATTTGGAAGGGCAAATGAAGAAACTCAACACACTTTAATATTCTAAGCTCAGCAAGATACATTAGAGGAACAAAAATAAAAATGAAATGATGATGGCATTAGTAAAATTCTCTGATTCAAAAATTCACAATAAAAAAAATCTCAACATTTCAAAAGTAATGTAAAATAACAATAAAAATGTAAAATACAATGTTAGTGGCACCACTTCCTTCTACGTATGTGGGTGAATATATGCATGCACATTTCATTTTTCTTTTGAAGGTAATGAAATGTTTTTAAAATACTTAAAATAGTCAATATCTCTATGAAAATGTGTGAATTTTAACTCTAATACTAAGCGCTCTTCTGTGATAAAAATTCCATTGTAATGAATATTTCCATAACAAAAATAAATATACAATTTTGTCTAATAAATTCAGATAATAGTCCTTTTAATTATTTTTTAAGGAATTTCATAAAATTTCAAGTAATATAAAATTTGGATAATACAGAGTTAATATTAAAACCTGGATATAAATGTTGAAGCTTCATTTCTTTTTATCTGCATGATTCTGAACATATAAGTACAAGGTTATAAAGCTTCATTTCCCTCCAGAGCAAATCAGGATAACTTTTAAATTATTTATATTACCTTGCAATTTTATTTTAAAAACAGTAGCCTGCCCAGCTGGCATGGTGCAGTGGTTGGGCATGGACCTAAGACCCAAGTCACAGTTTGATTCCCTGTGGGGACACGTGCCCAGATTGCAGGCTCGATCCTTATTGTGGGGTATGCAGTAGGCAGCTAATCAATGATTCTCATCATTGATGTTTCCATCTTTCTCTTCCTCTCTCAACCTCTTTGAAATATCTATATATCTATATATATCTATCTATTTATCTATATATATCTATATATAGATAGATATATATTTTCAAAGCTAAGTCCTTTTTATTAAGTGAAAAAAGCAAGATCAAAATAGAGGGATTTTGTTTCTTGATGACAAACAGATTTATGGTTGTTAAGCAAAATTCCTCTGTAATAACAAAGAGCTGGGTTAAAATTCTGACTTGGACAACTATATGTAATTAATAAACAATTAATTGCTATGAACTAAAGTTCATTATTCTTAAAATGAAAATAATAATAATATAAATTAATTATTTATAATAATCTAATCTAATAAAAGAGAAACATGCAAATTGACCATACCTCCACTATGCCCAAGTCATGCCCACCAGCCAAACAGAGTGACTATATGCAAATTAATCCAACCAAAATGCCGGCCGGCAGCCACAGAGCTAGAGCAAGCAGGAGGCTTGGTTGCCCCAGCAATGGAGGAAGCCAAGCTTTCCGCCAGTCCTGGCTGGCTGTGGCCTCTACTCAAGGCAACAAAGTTTTAATTATAGAAGATAAATAAATCCCAGATATCTGCTTCTAGCCAGCCTTGCTGGGAGCTTGGATCACTAGGGGCATTGGCCAGCCTGCAAACAGTCATCAGCCCTCACCCAGTATGGCCACACCCTCATGGGGTGAGGGTCCCCTCTCAGGGGCTTGGCAAGCCTGAAAACATCCATCAGCCACCCACCTAGGCTGGCCAGGCACCATAATGAGGACCCCCACCATGAAGAGGCTGTGGCCAGCCTGCAAACAACCCTCAGCCCCTCACCCAGGCTGGCCAGGCACCCCAGCAGGACTCCTTTCTGAAGGGGATATAACTAGCCTGAAAAGGACCCTCATCCCCTAACCCAGGCTGGCCAAGCACCCCAGCAGGACCCCCACACTGATCCAGGACACCCTTCAGGGAAAACCAGCCGGCCCCCACCTATGTACCAGGCCTCTATCTAAACTAATAAAAGCGAAATATTAAAATTAACCGTTTCTCCGAGACAGGGTAAGCCACGCCCACCAGCCAATCAGAGCGGCTGTATGCAAATTAGCTCAGCCAACATGGCGGCCGCCACTCACGGACCTGAGTAAACAGCCCTTTCCATTGCGGCAGAAGCGAAAGTGAAGCTGCACCCCTCAGCTCAGCTCCAATTAAACTGCCTCTAGCAGTTTTGAAACATTGTAACAATCATAGAATCCACCGGAGCTGAAGGAAAGAGCAGCTCCGGCCTAACCAGTAAAAGTAACAATTGTTTCATTATAGATGCTGCGAGGTGAGGCAGAGGAGGCTTCGTTAGTAGTTAGAAGGCCGCCTTAAAGGAACAGTGTATCAATTACCCCAGGCCTTCAGGGAACAGTATCAATTATAGGAGAAAAAACTCCAGAACCTGTGTCCAGCCGGCCTTGCTGGGACGTTGGGTCAATAGGAGCTGTGGGCAGGCTTAAAGCCCCTCACCCAGGCTGGTCAGGCACGCCAGCAGGTGGGCATCCCCCGAGGGGTCCCAGACTGCGAGAGGGCACAGGCCGGGCTGAGGGGCCTCCCGAGTGCACAGAGCGGCTGCAGGGCAGGACAGCGCAGGACCCAGGACCCGTGATGGGAAACGGGCGGCAGGGTTGGAGGGCACCGGGAAGCGGGTAAGAGGTGGCAAGGGGCCGGTGGCCTGCTTGGTGGCTGCCCAGGCCCTTTGCGGGGCATCGTGGAGCGGGAAAGCAAGGCTGCAGGGGCCGGGGTCCTGCTTGGCAGCTCCCCAGACCCCGTGGCGGCACCGGGAAGTGGGAAAGGAAGGCAGCAGGGGACGGGTGAGTGGGAAAGAGTTGGCGGCCTGCTTGGCGGCTTCCCAGG
>PVJC01033548.1:0-19254 GCA_004026665.1 Murina feae | reverse complement strand
GGGCGGGGCGGGGCGGGGCGCGACCCTCGGCGGCGGCGAGTCGAGGCGCCCGCCTCCCCCAGCGCCGGGCGCAGGTCCGCGCGCGGCAGGACGGGCTCCAGCCCTGCCGTCCCCGCGCCTCCTTCCTGCGCGTCAGTTCCCAAGCCCAAACCCGGCCCGCATCCCACCCGCAGGCGGAGGGGGAGCAATGCTAGGCCGAGGCCCCGAGCAGGAAGGGCTGGGGCGGGGCGCGGGGGACCGCACAGCCCAGGGCTTCCGGGGGAGTGGGGTCCGCGGGAGAGGGGTCCCGGGGAGAGGGGTCGGGGGGAGAGGGTTCCGGGGAGAGGGGTCGGGGGAGTGGGGTCCGCGGGAGAGGAGTCCCGGGGAGTGGGGTCCCGGGGAGAGGGCCCCGGGGAGAGGGGTCCGGGGGAGTGGGGTCGGGGGAGAGGGGTCCTGGGTCCCCGCCTTGCGTCCACCTCCGCTGGCCATGCCCGCCCACAGCAGCAGATGGGCAGCCTCTCCCCACTCATCCCACTCCCTTCTAACACGTCAGCTGGAAAAACGGCAGAGTTCAATGCTTACTCCCTCATGGTGCGGCTGGAGGGCCACCCCTGCAGATGCATCAGGGATGGGGTGCAGGCCGGGCACCCTCACCTGTAGGGGCCAGCTTTCCCCAGAGCCTTTCTGTGGCTGAGGTGAGGAGGGCCATCCTCACCTGGTGGGGCTGGGCTGGAGTCACTGGCCGCCCCTGCTCTGCAGGGCCTGCATGGCCCTGGCGCGGTCCCCCCAGCTCCCCCCCTCAAAAAAAACAACTTTGGGCTTGGGGGGTGACCTGAGGGATGGAAGTGGGCGGAGCTGGAGGACATATTTTCCTGTCTGTCAAGTCCCCAGGACCCTCCACCCACTGGCGTTCTCTTCCTCATGTCAAGTCCCCAGGAGCTGGGAGGCTCTGCACTTTCCCAGGAGAGGTCAGCCTCTGGTCGGTCGGGAGCCCAGGGGAGCAGCACCGGCCTTGGAGATGCCAACCCCGCGCTGGTGCACCTGCCAAGTGTGGGAGGTCAGCGGGATTTAGCAGGCACCGAGCACCCACTGCGGAAGGCACTGGGTGTTGGGTGCCCTACGTGATCTCCATTTGCTCTAAAGCCCCCGGGTGAGGCGGAGGATTTGCCTCATTTTAAAACGAAGGGGCCTGAGTTCTGGCAGTAGGTTAATGAGTCAAATCTCTTGCCATGCTTACCTGCCAGGGGGTGACCTAGCCGACTGCCCGGGGAAAGGGGCTTGCCTCTCCCACCGCTTCTGTCCTTCATGGATAACCAGCCGTGACAGCACCATGCACGCAGGGCCCTGTCTTCCCAGTGCCACGCGGGACCGGCACATGGTGGGCACGTCAATGTCTTTTGGATGAATGACTTCCAGGGACCAGGAACTGTGGGTCCTGGACCCAGCCTTGCCCAGCGCTCTGGCCCCACATCCTCAGTGGCACCCGCTGAGGGCCTGGCATCTGGTGTTGGCCTCCAACTCTGCCACTTCCCAGCTCGTTACCATTAATGTTTGGGGACACGCAGCATACGGCAGATGCCCTTAGAAAAGCAAGTTCCGTTTTATCAGGAAGCAAAGCTAACGGAGCAGAAAGCAGGTTAGGAGGGGAAGATTGATGAGCCAAAGCCCCTGGGAAACAAATGAGGGGAGTTTTATTTATTACACTTGCTTTTTGTTAAAGACACAGACGCTCCACTGGTGTCTGGACCCAGGGCTGGAGAGATGCGCTACTGGGTCTGGGAAGGTCAGCCGGGTGCTGGGACGGGCGGGTTTACTAGCCTCTGGGGGAAAGGATCACCCCTGGAACTCAGCTCTGGGCTTCCATAGCTGCCCAGAGGCCAAGAGCCACTGTGAGACCTGAGTGGGCCTCTCTGGGACTCCGTTCCTCCTCGGTGAATCTTTGCCTACAGGGTTCGTCAAGACTCCAGACTCCGTGAAGAGGAAATATGAATTGGACCTCCACTTTCCCCCAGAGCAGAGATCCCTGGGCACACTCTCAGCATCTTCCTTCAATCCACCCGGATCTGAGCACCGCCCCTAAGGCCAGGCCGGCCACTGGAAGCCTTGGGGCAGTCAACAAATCTTCCTCCCAATTTCACAGATTCAGGGCCAACAAGATGCTTGCTCAATGTGAAAGGCATGAAGTGTTCAGATTTATTGCTTTGAGAGTTTGGTCTGTCTCCTGGGCCTGATTGACGCAGCTTCCTTCAGGTTTCAGAGCATTTTGTTACAAAAAAAAAAAAAAAAAAAGAATTTTGACAGCAATGTTTTGCTTCATATTTTCACAAGGTTTTATAGTTTACAAAGGACATTCACATAAGAGCAATCATCACTATATGTATTGAATTTCTACACTGGGGAGCTCAACCCTCGAAATCACCCTGCTTTTCCACAGATGAGGAAGCAGAGGCTCAGAGAGGTTAAGGGCCTTGCCTAAGGTCACACAGCCCAGGGAATGGTTACACCCTGCTCTTGGTCTCTTCTGTCCTGCTACTCTGCTGTTCTCATCTTCAGCCTGCCCTAATGCACAGTGGTCTGCAGATAGACAGTGAGTGAGAACAAAACAAAACAAAATGAAAGCCAGAGGCTTTTGCAGAAAACAGTCAGAGGCTGGGATGAGTATAAAAATAACCAGGTATGTTCAAGGGAAGATTATTTTTGTAACGATGCCATTGGTGGAGGGCCAGGGAGTCAGTGAGCAGAGGATAGGCTTTCTAAGTTCTAAGACTGCACTGTCCAGATTGGTGACCAGGAACCACATGTGGCTATTCATAGTTAATTAAAATGAAACAAAATTAAATATTTCATTCCTCAGCCTGGCCAGTGTGGCTCAGTGGTTGAGGGTTGACCTATGAGCCAGGAGGTCACAGTTCAGTTCCCATTGTGGGGCATGATTCTCTCTCATCATTGATGTTTCTATCTCTCCCTCTCTCTTCCTCTCTGAAATAAAAAAAAAAAATTAAAAAAAAAAATTCGTTCCTCAGTTGCACTTGCCACGTTTTAAGCCCTCCACATCCACATGTGGCTACCCTACTGGACGGCACAGATATGGGACATTTCCATTGTCACAGAAAGTTCTACTGGGCAGTGTGGTTCCCAGCCACCAGCAAGCCTGCGCCTGTGTTATCCTGACTGCCCTGGAGGAGGGGGTGGGGGCTGCTGGGCAGGCAATAGCCATGCCTGTTCAAGGTCACTTCTTCTGCAGCCAAGGTACCTATAGATGCCATCCCAGCATCTAAGTCCCTCTATTCTACTCTGAAGAGGTTACAATTCCAGGAGGCAAGTACAAGGCAGACACCGAAGGAGTGGCGGTCAACTGAGGCCTTGCTACTCCGAGTGCGGTCCTAGGACCCGCAGCATCAGCACCTTCTGGGAGGCTGTTAGAAGTGCAGGATCTTAGGCTCCATGTCAGAGCCACTGAATGCAGACCTGCATTCTTTTTTTTTAAATCCTCACCCCAGGATGTTTTGCCATTGATATTTAGAGAGTGTGCAAGAGAGAGAGAGGGAAAGACAGAAATATTGATGTGAGAGAAACACAATGATTGGCTGCCTCCTGCACTCCCCTACCCAGGGCCCAGGCTGTGGAGGAGCCTGCAACCTAGGTACATGGCCTTGACCAGAATTGAACTCGGGACCCTTTTTGGTCCTCAGGCTGACACTCTGTCCACTGGGCCAAACCGGTTAGGGCTGAACCTGTGTGTTAACAAGATCCCCGGGGGCGTTCAGTTGCACATTCAAATTTGAGAAGCTGTGATTTAAGAGACAGACTGAGTGGGATCAAAATATTGTCCCAAATATAGGAAACGAAACAGATATTTTTAGATACAAAATAAAAGACATCGGAGTGTGTTTTTAGGGATAGACCCCAAAGGGGCAGCTGGGGGGAGCTGGCCCATCCCCCACCTCCAGCACCCCCTCAAACCCCCCCCCCCCAAAGCACAGGAACAGAACCGAGAACCCCATTTTGGGTCTCGGGGATGCTTTCTTTAAATCAGAAGTTCTGTTTCTGCTTTTCTTTCCAGTGCATTTGGCTGTTGAACTTTGTAACTTGCCAAGGACACCAAGTGGTGTGGGAAGCCAGTCCAAACAAGCGAACAGTCACTTAAAGGGAGGCATCTGGAAAATGACCGTTTCCCCCTCTTCCCTGGGGTGCGATGCTCTGCAGGCCTCAGTGCCTGGAGCCAGGTGCTAGTGAGGCTTTCTGGGAAGGCACCAGCATCAAGCTGTTACATGATGGGAACAGGTGCAAAAGGGTTCCATCACAGCGAGGGCAAAAAGGAGGCTTCAGTGAGCCCAGCATCACGCTGACCCTGGCTCCAAAGGAGGGTCTGCTCAGGGCCTGGTTCTGGAGCTTGGATTCTGCTTCGGTGAGGATGACTCATCCTTTAATTCCTCTCTCCTCTCAGCCTACCCTGGGTCTTACTTATTTTTATCCCTGAAATGGAGTTCAATTGCCTAAAGGATGATGTTTCTTCACCTGCAAGGGCCCTCCTGGAGGATGAACTTTAAAATATTCATTTTTACAACTTGCTCCCAGCAATAACAGAGAAGATGGAGAAGATGAGATGCTGGGGGAGAAGAGGAGGATGGTGACACGGGCCCAGCGGGGAGCCTGGGGCCTCAGAGAACTTGGAAGTGACTCTGCAGTTGGGATATATTCCAGGAATTGACTCTGAGGAGTTGGATAGAGGGAAAGAAATGGCCAACTATGCTCTCATAACTCTCTTTATGATATTGAACAACACTGAAGCAAAACCATCGAACAGTCTGCTATTGGTGCCTAGCCCCATAGGAAGGTCTATTATTTTGGCAGCAACTTTATCTTTTTCTCTAGTCAAGATGCCCCACCCTCCCTTGGCTGGGGCACATGACTCAGGCAAGGCCAACTGGAAACTCATGTCCTGAAGGGAAAAGGCAGGATCTGGAAACACTTGGATTCACCTGTCCTGGTGGTGTGCCTGGGGAGGCTGCCCCTGGCTCCCGCAGCCTGGATCTCTGGCCAAATCCTCATCCTTGTCCTTCTTGTGGTCTGTCTGTTCACTCTCTTGAGATTTCGTGAGTCTCCCCAAGGCAAAGTTGTTATTATTACTAGAGGCCCAGGGCACGAAATTCATGCACGGCCTGGAGGGGGTTGTCCCTCAGCCCAGCCTGCACACTCTCCAATCTGGGACCCCTCAGGGGACATCCCTCTCACAATCTGGGACTGCTGGCTCCCTACCACTTGCTGGTGTGCCTGCCTGCCTGCCTGATTGCCCCTGTTTCTGCCTGCCAACCTGATCACCCCCTAACCACTCCCCTGCCAGCCCCATCACCCCCAACTGCCCTCCCCTGCTGGCTCAGTTGCCCTTAACTACCCTCCCTTGCCAGACTGGTCACCTCTAACTGCCTTCCTCTGCTGGTCTGATTGCCCACAACTGCCCTCCCCTGCCAGCCATCTTGTGGCTGTGGGCGCCGCCATCTTTGAGGACATAGCCATCAATTAGCATATTCCCTCCTTGGCTTGGGGACCACCATCTTTGAGGGTGGGACAGTCAATTAGCATATTCCATTCTTATTGGCTGTGGTCGCTGCCATATTTGCAACAGCGTGAGGGTCAATTAGCATATTCCCTCTTTGATAGTATTATTATTACTACTAGGGGCCTGGTGCACAAAAATTTGTGCACTCGGGAGGTCCCTCAGCCCGACCTGTGCCCTCTCACAGTCTGGGACCCTTCTGGGGATGTCCACTTGCTGGCGTGCCTGGTCAGCCTGGGTGAGGGGCTTATGGCTGTTTGCAGGCTGGCCAAGTCTCCCAGTGCGGATTCTCACCCCATTGCAATGTGGCCAGCCTTGGGTGCGGGCCAGAAGGCTGTTTTCAGGCTTTCAGGCTGCCCACAGTCTCTTCAGGTTTTGGGCCCTACTGGGGTACCTGGGCAGCTTGGGTGACGGACTGAGGGCTGTTTTCAGGCTGCCCACAGCTCTCATTGACCCAATGTCCCAGCAAGGTTGGCTGGAAGCAGGTTTCTAGGGTTTATTTATCTTCTATAATTGATACACTGTTCCTTTAAGCTGAGGCCTAGGCAGGTAAGGAAGCCTCCTGTCTGCTTCAGCTTGTGGCTTCTATAATTGAGACAATGTTGCAAATATGTTGTTGCCTGGGGCCGAGAGAAGCCCAGCCCGCAAACAGTTTTACTCATGCTGCAACAGAAGTGGCCTGTTTACTCTAGCAGCTCCGTGAGTGCCGGCCTCCATCTTGGCTGGGTTAATTTGCATACAGTCGCTTTGACTGGCTGGTGGGCGTGGCTTAGGCGTCCTGAAGAAACAGTCAATTTCAATATTACACTTTTATTAGATTAGATTATTGCTTAAATCAGAGGGAGTTGGTTTCTATTTGTAGCTAAAAACCCCAATGCCCAGCAATCGGGGCTTAGACCCACCAATTGAGACAGCACACGAGGGAATACTATGCAATGAGATAAATATATATTTGTTGACATGAAAATATGTTCATAATGCATAGTTTAGCACAGATAGAGATTGTAATCAAACAGGGTGCATAGATTTAAAAAATATATCCTGCACATTCACAGAAAAAGGTCTAGAAGAAACTATAATGGTATTCACCTCGGAGGGTTGGACAGTGAATGCTTTTTCTTTAAGCTTATCTTTATTTTCTAACCTTTCTAAAGAGTTTGTGTAACGTGTTCTTCTGTTTTCCTTCCTTTTTTAAAAAAAATCCTCACCCAAGGATATTCTTCCCATTGATTTTTAGAGAGAGTGGAAGAGAAGGAAAGACGGAGAGAAACATCATTGTGAGAGAAACATACCAATTGGTTGCCTCCTGCACATGCCCCGACCAGGGTACGGTAAGGGCCCTTGACCAGAATCAAACCCGGGATCCTCTGGTCTGCAGTCTGACACTCTGTCCACTGAACCAAACTAGTTAGGCTGTTTTTGTTTATGTTTTACGGGCACCGGTGAGTCACCAAAGCCACAGGTTTGGGAGTGAAGTGACTCGCTGGACTCAGGCAGTGACTTACTCGCCCAGTGCCAGGGTTCCTGCGACAGGAGAACTCGCCGACAACTCTGGCTGCTGTGTGAAGCAGCTGGAAACACCAGAGTCCCTGTCCCCTACTTCCCACCCCCCAGGCACCAGCGGCATCCCACCTACTCTCACAGCAACCACGGGAGGTGCAGGAAGAGATGCCCAGACAGGTGAGGTCTCCTGCCCTGGGCCCCACGCCCCAGGGCTCCTCAGTTCCATAACAGAGCTAACGTGGAGGGGCTGAGCATGCCGCAGGGCTCCGAGTGTCCCTGTGAAGTAAGCTGTGTGGACAGCTGCAGAACGGGGAGGGGCGAGGGGAGGACCAGTGCTCACCTCACTGTTGGGACCTGGATTCCTTTCAGGGGGCCTCAGGGAAGCAGGGGATGGTCACAGGGGAGAGTGGATTTGTGGGTGCTCATTCCACTGTTCCTTCTTAGCTTCCAGGTCTCAGTTTGAAGAGAGGCTCTCCGTCTGGTCAGAGAGGCTCTCCTTGACCCCTAAGGTAGGTACTAGCCGTTAGTGCTTCAGCCGTTTGTCTCCTTTGCAGCATTTCATACAACTTGCAGGCACGTCACTCACTGTGCTTCTGCCTCCTTGACTTGTAGGCTTGCTGAGGGCAGCACTTAGGGCAGTGTCTCCGGCATCTCACCGATCCGACGCTGCGACCGCCCCGAGCAGCGGCTGAAGGATGGAGCACATGAACACAGGTGCGACAGACCCAATCGTATTTCTTATGCAATAAACTCTTTTATTGTAAGTTTTCAGATTTCTCCATTACAATAATGAAAATAGCACTAGTATTCATAACACTTAAACCCAAATCAAAGGGGGACCCCTCCTCAAATTATTAGGTAAATGACATATAACTGAACCAATAGTAAATGTTGAGCAGGAGGCATTTAAAATATAGAAATAAGGTCTAAGTTTTTGTACGTGTACAAATACTTTAAGGTATAGTTAATCAAGGTGATTGCTTTTGAAAGCATGGGATTTTGAAAACTAACTTACAATTTGTGATAAAACACAACTGTAGAGAAAAGGCAAAATCAAGCAAAACCCCAAATACCCCCCATACGAAAGGAAGTGAACCAAATACACGGGGTCGGTGTGCAAACCTCCAGTCCTTTGGCCCTGGAATGGCAACTGAGTGGGTTTCATAGAAATTCTCCACAGAAAGGAATGTCTGGGCCTGGTGTGACATCGCTGCCTCCTGGGCCTGTCTCCTCACAGAGGAGAAGTGGCGTGTCCAGCACATCTGTCTGGAGTGGGGCCTACGTTCCCAATCCCTTTGAGAACAGTCCCCAAACCTGAAAAGGCAAGGCGTCCCTGCGGCTCGGGGCGGCAGGGAGCTGGGTCAGAGCTGGCCCCCAGCCCTGCCAGCGCCGTCCGAGTGGTTCACAGGCAGCGGGTGGGCCTCCGTGTTGAACACCCAGTCTTCCAGGGATAGCATGTCATCTTCAGAGAACAGAAGATAGAGGTACCTGTGCCAGGCGGGGGGAGGGGGGGGGCAAGACGCAGGTGTTAGTGCTCTGGGAACAGGGCCCTGGGAAGGAACTTCGGGGGCCTCTGCAACAGGCCTGTGGCTACGGTACAGGGTGGGCGAGACCCCAAATCCACTCAGAGGGCTGAACTCAGGGAAGATGCTGTGGACGCCAAGAAGAGCGCTGGGCTTGGGGCAGAAGCCCTGGTTTAACCCTGGCCCTGCCCCAGCTCTCACACCCAACAGCTTCATTCAGGGCCTTTCCCACCCAGCCTCTGTGGGGGTCCTGCCAGGACACCGTGTGGCCCACATTCCCCTTTCTGTGCAGATGGCCTGAGCCCTGCACTGGCCCGGACTCCTGGGCTGCTCCGCTATGTGCCCCTCAGGAGATTCTGTAAAGCACATGTGAGGGCACTAACATGAACAGAGCCCCAGCTTCCCAAGCCATGTGGGTTTTTATTAGAAGGAATGGACCGTTCCCGTTCACCCTAAAGGGTTAAGGCTCAAGGGCATTGCTCTGGGGAAGGGCAAGGAGCCCAGGGGACAGTGCAGCAACCCTGCAGAGGAAAGTCACCAGCATATGGACATCATCACCCTTGCTATTTGCAGAAGGAGCTTAGTTTCATGGAACCTAAGGAACCTGAGGAGCCAGGTTACGGAAGTGAACTTGTCCCACAGCTAATACTTCAGTGGGTAGAGTCCAACCCACTCTTACTCTCTGAGTAGAAACCGGCCTGGCCCAAGGCTCGCCCATGGGAGAGGGGGGGAGGTCTCACACGAGGCCAAGCCTCCACCCCTTGGGCCCCCTTCCTGTGACTGCAGACCCTGAGTCTGGGGAAGGGACACACTGCTGACTGCCCGCCTCCCTAGGAAAGCCGTGTTGTCCGCTGGAAAGAACAGTGACCAAGCCCCGACTCACTTCAGCGTCTCCGCTAGGAAGAAGGTCTGCTGCTTGTTGTCGTGGTTGGGGATGCTGCTGTACACATCTTGGATCCCGGCGAAACCGGCTTCTGTCCGACAGAATTTCTCCAAGGCCTGGGTGTGGGGAGAGAAGAGGCCCCCCAAGCTCGCAATAGGCAGGCCCCTGACCCCTCAACGGGGGACCCCTGATGTTTGTGGAATCAGAAGGCCGAGCTATTCCCAAGGTTCAGCGCCTGCTGCCCGGCTCGGGGGCCTGCTGCCAGGAGCTCAGTCCCAACAGGAAAGCTGTGCCTGAGCTCTCCACCTGGTGTGAGCCTAGAGGAGGCTTCTCTCTGCCTCTCATGGAATAGACTGATGTCAGCCTTGCCCAGTGGGGACAGAGGAAGGCGCTGGTGGTGTTCATGGGCTGGGATGTGGGACTGTCATCCCAGGGTTCTCCGTGAAGATGTGGCCATGGGCTTTCTGTCTTTTGTATAGAAATGAATTTCTCACCCACTGAGGGTTAGCAGATGGGGCCCCAAAGCACAGGCTTAGGGAAGCAAGAGACTTTGGCCAGCGAGCCATGACAATGATCCTGAGCAGACACTCGGGGTATGGCTTTTCCAGGATAGTACCTGCCTCTGAGAGCAGTGGGTGGGGAAGGAGGGGAGGACAGAGAAGGCTCAGCATACATCAAGGAACCTTCCAGAGTCCCCATACCTGCCTTTACACTTGCCCTGAAGTGGGCATGAGATTTCCCACTAGGTAGCTGGGGACAAGAGGAGAGACGGGTGGGGTGAGGGGGTAGGTGAGCAGAGCACAGAGAGGGCAGGGTGGCATGGGGCTGGGCTGACTCTAATGAGAGAAGGGAGGGGAGCTGCTGGCCTGGCAGTCGTTCCTGTTTGTGAGGCAACATCTGAGGCATTGGCCCAGGCTTTGGGGTCAGAAAGCAGTGACTGCATGTGCTCCAGACCCCTTGGCTGCGGCCCTGCCTTTGCCTCTCTAAGTCGGCTGGCACCGGGGCCAGGGCCCCAAGGCTACAGGCCTCAGAACCCTCTTCAAGTTCTTGGCTTGACTGTGTCCAGCTGGGGATTCCTGGCTCTGCAACCATAACCTTGGCCCTTGATTTCTGAATGTTAGCCAGATGCCAACCTGGCTTGACCTTCTTCTCAGCGCCTGAGTCACGGGGTTTTGGACTCTGACTGTGACTTCTCAGGGGCACCTGCCACCCGTTTAAGCCTCCCCGCTCTCCTTCCCCCAGCCCAGCCCACTCACCATCACCACTTCCCAGCCCCACTCCCGGTAGATGGGGTTGTGGGTCTGTCGCCATAAGTACATGTAGCTCTCCACCACCTCGGGTCTCAGGATATAGTAGCTCTCGCTCAGTTGCGTGGCCATGGCCTCTTTGCCGGAGTTAAACCAGAAGGCCTCGGGCCCCAGTTTGGTATCTGTGGAGTGACCAACCAGAGGGTGTGGGTCAGACCGCCCACCTACTGCCCAGGACAGATCTGGGGGTGATGATTGGTGATGGAGGATGTGGGGTGGGCCTGCCTGGATTGCCTAATAAGGCTGAGCCTGGCAGATATACAACTTCCCTCTTGGCCCAGACTGGCCAAAGCAAGGCCCTTGAGGCCTCAAAACTTTGCAATTTTGTAATTTGAGAATCCAAACGAACTACCCAGCAGCCTGGGGTGACAAAGCTTGGGGTGGTGCTCCCTAACTGTGCATTTTAAGATATAAGCCCTGCAAGATGTTAATCAGAGTTCAGCCAAGACAGGGTTCCAGGTTTAAACACATCTGGAGAGCAGTGGGTTAAAAAAGTAAACCAGTCTCACTCCTGCAGGACTTATCAGGTCCTTTCATGTGCTAATATGCAATGAAGCTTCTCCACAGACCTAGGAAGCTGCTTTTCCTCCTCTCAGACCAGCCTTCTGGTTTGACAGTTTGGGAGACTGTTGACATGGAGATGAGGGCAAGACCTGCCCAGAACACGCACACTCATCCTTGGGCAGAGGGAGCTCACTGAGTTAAGGCCGGTGAGGTCTGGCTTTGCTGCTGTCATTGTTTTGTTCGTTTGTGGACAATTACTGCCACTACTGTTTTGTGGATGACCACAATTACATAGCCACTACCGCAACCACCATTTGTGAGTCTTTACTATACGTCAGTCCTTAAAGAAATGTGTTCTTGGTGAGGAAGGTGTTTTTATCCCTCTACCATGCATGTGGGAACTGAGAGTCAGAGAGGCTAAGTAAGTTGCCCAGAGGAACACAGCGCGCTGTGGCTGTTCGGGATGTTACCTGGGATTTGTCTGATGCCCCCTCCCTAGGCTGGGTCTCTCTCTTTCCCTTCTGAGTCTGACTCTCCAGGCCTCACGTTTAGGGTATGTGGGCTGGGTCTTCCTCCCTTTAATGTCTGCGCGTCCTGTCCAGGTTGGCCGAGGGCCTGGTTTTGGTTCTATTGTGAGCCCTTCCTCCTCCCACCACAGCTCAGGACCCAGAGAGGCCCTGAGTTGTTTTTCCTCAAAACACGGGCTTTGCAGGATGTCCTACTCTTCTGTGGAGAGCTTCCTGGGGAAAGAATTAGCCAGCCCCAGGCCTCCCAGTCCTCTCACATGCGCAGACACTCCTCCCACCAGAAAACAGTCGTCTTGCCAAGCTGCTGATGGGGCGAGGGGGAGAGCGGACGAGCCAGGCTGGCTGGAACGACATGCTCTATTACACTGACTGCCTTTTAGGTCGGGGCTGATTGTCCCCGACAAATAGCAAGCTTTTTATCGTTCCTGAGATTTCTTATTTGTTTATGGTGCGGACAGAGAGAGCTCTTTGAGGGGACTTGACCAGCTTTAGGACTCGCTGTGAACTGCTGGTTTTCTGAACGGCTCCGTCAGGACTCAGCTGCTGTGGCCACAGACACATCTCGTGGACCTAACCAACCCTCCTGTGCTGCTGGCTGAGGGCGCTGGCAACGTGCTTTCTGGGATCAGAGAGAGACCCCATCCTGGAGACCACAACGGAGGCCACCAGCTGGTGAGTGGCAGAGTGGCACCTGAACCAGGAATTTTTTTTTACTGCAAATCATGGGTCATCTTCTCCAGCCAAGACTGGGGTTAAACTCAGAGTAGCGGGCACCTCCTGGGGCCCTGGGGGGCTGAGAGCCGCTGTTCAGAGGCAGCGAGGAGCTGAGCATCAGGAGACCTGGGTTCTGGCCCAGCTTAGCCACTCACAGCGGTGTGACTCAGTTTCCCCACGTGTACATGAAAGCCAGGTTCCTGTTCTCGAACGGGACTGCTCGCTGTGGCATGAGTGCTGAGCAGATGGTCAAGAAAAGCTCAAGCTGGGTCAGAGAGGGTGATAAAAGGTGGTGCCAGGAGGTGTCCAGCCCCCACTAGATGGAGGAGTTTGAGGAGGAAAAGCAGAGGTGCTGGAGGGTGGGGTCAGGGAGAAGGAATTCTCTGGGCTCTGGAAGCCAGTGTTCCCCCTCAGGGGCCGGAGGACCCTCTGCCCTGGGCCCCACCCATGGGCCACGTCACATGATCCGTGGCCACAGCACCCCTGAGCCTCAGTTTCCTCGTCTGTGCTGTGAGGCTCAGCGATGACGCACAAAGTGCTGAACAACACCTGGCATACACAAAGGGCTTAATACGTCAGCCTACTTCCCCTTTACTTTAGTTACAACCTCAGTGCACAGACAGCGCATCCCTAGTTCAGATTCTGCCTAACTGCAGAGGGCGAGGCTTCCCTAAGACCACGGTTCCCTGCACTCCCCCACTCTGCCGGTCTTCCAGTGCTTCCTGGTGTCTAGCCTCGGTGTGTCCTGCGGCCCACCCCCTGGCAGGGTACCTGAGCGGTCGTAGGACTCGTGGCACGTCTTAGTGATCTGGGCTGCGAGCTCTCGGTAGTGGGCCCTCTTGTCCTCCTTGGCATCCTCGGCGCCCAGGGCGATCATGCCCCCGGAGAAACAGGCCAGGTGCCCCATCTTGTGGTCCAGGTTCCCCCCACGCCACTCGGCAATGTAGGTCAGCCCCCCAGGAGACACATTCACCAAGTGGGTCTCGATTGCCTGGGAGGAAGGTGGGAATTGGGCAGGGAGAGGGGGTGTGGGAGGGCACAGGGAAGGAGCGGAGAGGACAGAAAGTGAGTATTTTGGAGACAGCAGCAGATGCAGCTCTACCGAGCCCTCCCTCCCAGGCCGCTGGCCCACTGGGGCCCATGGGAGCTCTGCCATTCGCCCAGCTAAGGCCTGGAGCCTGCTGGGGGCTTAGACATAAGGTAGCTCCCCAGGGTGAGTCTCACACAGACTTGAAAATCTTCTACATGCAAAAAATTTCAAAAAAATCTTTAAGAATTATTACCCGCCTTGGTTAGGGAATCTTAACCTGTGGATGGGGCTTTAGGGTGTCATAAATGCCCCTAAAATTGTACACGACACTTGTGTGTATGTGCATTTTCTTTTTCTTAAAAATTGTTTTTTTGTTTTTTTTTTAATTGATTTTAGAAAGAGAGGAAAGGAGAGGGAGAGATACAAACATCCATGTGAGAGGGAAACATTGACCAGCTGCCTCCTGCACGCCCCCTACTGGGGATCGAGTCCACAACCCAGGCATGTGCCCTGGCTGGGAATTGAGTTGTGACCTTTTGGTGCATAGGATGATGCTGAGCCAACTGAGCCGCACCAGCCAGGGCTGTATGTGCATTTTCATGGGACAAGGGGCTCACATATTTCATCAGATTCTAAACAAAACAAAACAAAAGCCACAGAAAATGAGAGGTGCTCTCTACAGCCCCTCATCACATGCCTTCCCACTTAATGCCCAGGACAGGCCAGGCACATAGCCTGCAGCGCTCTCCACAAGAGGCCGAGTTGCCTTGTCCCCGGTCATACCAGGACTGGGACAAGGACCCCCAGATGCCCAAGACTCCTCGGGTTCAAACCCCATCTCTACCAGTTTGGAGCTGTGTGACTTTGGGCAGCTTCTATGTTCTCTTTGTGCTGTAACTTCCTTGCGGATAAAATGTAGGTAAGAACACGAGCCACTTCACAGGGTCATGAGGGTTACATGAACGCGTTGTAGAACTCAGCTGATTGCCCAGCACAGGAGAGTCCTCAACAAACGTTGGCCTTCACAATTCCTCTCCAGCTGATCCCCTGCCCCCCTCCTCTGCCCCACTGGCCTCTTCACTCATGCACTCCCGCTCCGCTGAGTGTTCTGTGAGCGCCTCCTCGGTGCCAGGCTGTGTAGGTGCAGGGGATACAGCCCCTGAAGATGGGCCTGGACCCTGCCTTAGGGAGCTCTCCCGTGAACACAGTGACTTCCTCCAAAATCACCACACACAAACATCACAATTTGTGACCAGCGTTTGGAATGAAACAAATGAGGGGCCAGGCCAGGGAAATGTGGGGAGGAGGTCCTGCTTTGCAGTGACGTCGGAAGTGATGTGCGTGAAGCAGATGAGGGTCCCTGTCTCAGGCTTTGCCCGCTGCTCCTGTCCCACTGCTAACTCCAGCCCGGCCTTGGGGCCTCTTCGGGGTGCATCCTTGGAGAGGACAGCTTAGCCCACGCCACTGCTGCCACGTTCTCCTACTGTCCCACTATCTTCCTACACGGTGCTATCCCACTTGGTGTGCACATGCTCATGTACGTTTCTGTGGAACGCGTCTCTCCCAGGGCTCTGAGTGCCGTGTGACAGCAGGAGCCTCTGCCAGCAATCTCTAGCCAGGGCCTGGCTTACAGAAGGCGCTCAAACCCCGCACGCTCCCCAAGGGTTTTTTCCTTTTTCCCTGTAAGGGCTGGGCCGGTGGTTTGGCTGCAGAACCCTCACTGAGCAGCAGAGGGGGAAGCAATGTTGATGGCCAGGCCAGGGCACCTGCTCACGCGGGGACGAGGCGTGGACAGCTGGCCCCGGCTGGGCGGAGCTGTGTCCAGGCAGCTGCTCTGCGCCCCTGAGCGTGCAGGTGCAGGGGCGGGGGGCAGGCCTAGTCCAGGTGCGGAAACACGGTCCAGCTGCCCGTTTTAATGCTTGGGAGAGAACAGAGACAGGGGCTGGAGGCGATCCCAGAAAGCCTCACACTGCAGCCGAAAGTCTTCATCTTCAAGACAGTCTCCCATCGATTACTTCTGTTTGGGGTTAACCCCAAGCTAAGTGACTTTGGTCAAGAGGAAATGATAACGCAGTTTCTCTCTGAAGAGACAACTGAGATAGCAGATGCGAAGATAAAAATAACAACACATAAAAACCACGGCCTCTAAAACTCCGGGAGAAACACAAGCCAGCACAGGCGGGCCATGGACGGGTCCGGAGGCTCAAATCCTGGCCAGAGACACAGCACAGAGCTGACTGAGAGGCAGGCATTCTGAGAGCTGGGCTTTTCTGAAGATTCCTTTTCCTCATTTGTAAGAGGAGACTAACTTCTGGGCTGGCTCTGAGGCTCTTCAGAGGCTCTGCTTCCTTAGCCTCCCGGATGGGACCCTTCCCCACCTGTGCCCGCCCGAGAGGGACCTTGGCAAGCCGGGCTCCTCTGCGAGTTGGCAGCTGTAAGTGGAGGCAGGAGCACTGCACCTCGAGGCAGTCGGGCCCTGTTGGCGCCCGAGCTCTGACACTTGTGTGGTCGTGGGCCTTGCTGAGCTTCCGGTACATCAGCTGTAAGGTGGGGGCTAAGGCACTGAATGCACTGCCAGGAGGCGGCCAGAGATACTGCAGGGGAAGATCAAATACGGGGGCAAAGCCAGCGGTCTCCTATTCAGTAAGTGTTTCCATAAAGCTCCCAGTTTGCTTAAATAATTTGTGGCCATTTCTTCCCCTGAAGCCTCAAGTACTGTTCGCCTAAGGGCAGGGAACTAGGCTGCTCGTTAACTGCATGTGGGTGGCAGGAAGGGCAGCACTAGCTGCTGGCTGAACCACATCGGACAGGAAACGCCGGCTGTGGGCTGGGCTCAGCCACAGAAGCTGCGTGGATGGGGCCGAGCCAGGCTGAGCTGGGACTGGAGTACCAGGAGCTGCTTCGGGACTGAGTCTTGGTGCCTGGGCGCTAGGCAGGGAAAACTCATAATTGAGGCCACAGCTTAGAGTCCACAGCCCTGCAGGCCTGGTTCAGTGTGCGTCCTTTAAGCACTGCCATTGCTGGCTGGATTCGTGTGATCAGAAGGCAGTGAGAGATCATCCGTCCATCCTTCCACCTCGCTCCGGCTTCAGCTCTGCCAGCGCCATGCTGTGAGGCTTTGAGTAAGTGCGTCCCCCTCTCTGGGCCTTGGTTGCCATCCACACGAAGAGAAGGAACAGAACTGGATGCTCCACTGACAGCGGCCCCTCCTACTTGGATGCACTAGCTGTCACCTCTGGCTTGGCAGGAAGGTGGCTGAGGGTCTTGTTTTGCCACCTCCTGCCTGGGGGCTTCCAGCCGCCGCCTGGCTGCTTTCAGGGCTCTGGCACATCAGCTGAAGCACAGACACCGAGGTTTCTGAGTCAGGCTGCCTGCCGCTGCCTGTGAGGCCTCAGACAAATGAGCGTACCCCCTCGAGCCTGGGTTTTCTCTCTGAAATAAGGATGCCAACGTGGCCCTAATTTCAAGGCGCTGAGAGGAGTTATGAGACAGGGAGCTGTCCTGTGGGTCCCTGGCCATGCGCTGTGGGGGAGGGGCCTGTGTGAGCGTGGGAAGGGGCGGGGGGAAGGACCGTGAAGGTGCTGTCTTACCGTCAAGGCCTCGTAGTACATGTCTTTAGCCTCCGTGTCTGTCTTGGCTGACATCAACCAGGATTTGATCAAATATTCATAAAAACTGTCCCCGAGGCCTCCAACCGAGACGTGGTCTGTGAGGGGAAAGCGGACAGAACATTACCTCCATCGCCGAGGCAGCGGAGAGCACGTGTTGCCCGCTGGGCTCGTGGCCTGCGGGGGGGGGGGGGGGGGGGGGGGGGGGGGGGGGGGGGGTGTGTTGGGGTGGAGCAGCGTTTTATCAGCAGCCCCCCAGCCTGGAACAGCGGCTGAGAGAAAGGCACAGCCTGCACTCAGGGAGCCAGGCCGCTCCAGCACATGGCCCTGCCCACCGGTGCAGGGGCTCAGCCAGGGGCCATAAATCATGTCGCTCTAGCAGGCCGAGTACGGCAGGGCCTCTGGTTATTAACTGGAAATGAGCCGCATTTCTTTAAAAAGATAATCTGGTGGCAGGGAGTGGAGATTTTCATTACCTGGTGACAAACATGGTAATTAATGCTGGGAAGGTTCCTAAAAGGCCGTGAAGAGGAGGAAGGAGAGCCTGACCCAGGCGGTCAGGGTACAGAGCCTTTCTGGAAAACCTGAGTTTAAATTCAGCAAATGGGGATAAGTGGCGTTGGAAGGAGCAGGGGGAGGACAAATGTGGTTTGAGGTCGTCCCTCTCTGCCTGGTGGCATCGCCCGAAGTCCCCACAGAGCAGAACCTCCAGGTGGTGGTTGAATGAGGAGGCATCTCCCCCCAGGGCTGTCCCGGGAGAAAAACTGGGTGACCAAGGAACCAACCACAGAAGCAAGACGCGGACAGAAAACACTCAAAGGCTTTACAAAGTAACAACGGGGAGACAAAGGCAGTTACTGATATAACGCAGAGCAAAACATCACTTCCCTGTTAGGATTCACTTAAGCAGAGAGACCGAGTAATGGGGGGTGGGGGGTGGATTCAGGTAGGGTGGGCAGAATGGGAAGAATACTTTCAGCTCCTTTGCATCTTCCCCAGAACCTTGCAAGGTGAGCACTATCAACCCCATTTGCCAGATGGGAAAAATGAGAGCGAGCCTAACCCGCTCATCCGAGGCCACCAAGCTGGCAGAGCTCTCACTCTGCAGCTTCACACAGTCAACCAGAGGACGAAACCAAAGAGGCACAGAGAAAGGACGGTGCACAGAGAGGGGCCAGAGGGTGGAGGCAGCCGGGGGCCGAGGAAAGGGGCTGAGAGGAGGCCCCGCAGTAAGCCAGCCCTTGGCCCCCTCCACGAACAAATCCTGGCCAGCGAGGTTTCAGGAATGGAACTAACACTTGCAAAAATTGGAACCAACCTGATAAAGCCTGAGCCTTGAGAGTGGGAGGGGTTCGGTGTAGGCCGGACTTTGCCAGTGCAGGGAAGAGAGAGCCAGCACAGCACACCCCTCCCCCCCATTCCCAGGTGGAGGGCACAGCTTGGGCAAGCACAAAGGACAGGGTGGGGGGTGCCAGATCAGCATGTTGATGGCGTCTCCATGTTGGAGTAGGAGGTCTGTGTGGAGCAGGGATGGGGGGAAGGCTGTAAGCAAACTGAGTCAGCCTCTGCCTGGAGCCGCTGAAGCTCACAGCCCACAGAGGAGCCCTGGCTCACAGGTGGCAGCCAGGGCACTGCCATCCCCACACCCATCTCCTGGCCCTGCCTCCCCGCACTTTCTCCACCACCCTAACCTCCTAGCCCCCAGCCTTCCCATGCTGCTTCTCACCTTGTATGGCTAGGCTTCCTCCCCGGGCACCTCCGCTTCCTCCCCTCAGAAAGGCTTTCCCCAATGCTCTCATGACCCCTGCCCGCCCTCCGCACAGGGTGAGCATGAGGGAGCGTGACACACACACACAGCCTGGCCCGGGCAGAGCACCCAGTGGGGGCTCTCCTCCCGTTGCTGGGAGCGTGCCTGATGCTGTTGGCAGGACCTGGGTTGCCTCCCTGACTAGGCCGTGGCTCTTTGTGGACAGGGACTGTGTAGGATTCACATTTATGTCCAGGCCCTTCACTGCACACAGCAGATGCCCTGAATGAAAGGAAGGAAGGAAGGAAGGTAGCTTTGAGCTGTGCTGGAAAGGGCTCAAATGCCCAGCCAAAGAGTCTGGATTTCCTCGCA
>PVJC01033547.1:0-19299 GCA_004026665.1 Murina feae | reverse complement strand
CTGACACACCTTGATGTGGGGGTGGGGGGATGAGAAGAGATCAATCAAAGAACTCACATACTTATATGCATGGCCCATGGACATGGGCAATAGGAGGGTGAAGACCTCAGGAGGGAGGGGGCAAGGAGGGACTGGGAGGAGGGGGGAGGGGAAGTGGGAGATATCTGTGATACTATCGACAATAAAAATCTATTTAAAAATAAATAAAATTTTAAAAATGAATGCCTTCTCAGACTGTGTGGCTCTCAGATTTTTAAGGCAAAGGTTACATCCTTGGCTTCCTGTTGAGCCTTCGGGCTGGTGCTGTTGGTAAGCAGCCCTGGTGAGCAAGCAGGAACCTCTGCGAGAACATTCCTCCCTGGAAGGGCTTGGCTTGCCCTTTCCCAAGACAGATTTCTGTGAAAATTCCTCAGTCCTGTCTTAGCCAAAAAGCATTCTTTCCTTTTCCTCCGCCTTCATCTTACTCACTGTTGCTTCTGTCAGAGGGGAACATCCTGTGATCCCTGAAACATTGAGGAATTGGAAATGACAAGGCAGTCGCCACCTTGACAGAATTTGGGGCCACCTCTTTAAAAGTGGTTTTGGTAGGATATGCACACGACTCCTATTCCAGCAAGTTTCCTTGAAGGATCAGAAGATGATGAACAGGAAGATCCCACAGAAATCATCAGCCTGCTCTTGGGGGAGGAAAACATTGTTCAGTGAAATAATAAACATGACGTGCTGAATTTCAGCAAAGAATACTAAGCGATTGGCTTTTCTCCTTTGCTTTCAGCTGTATGACAAAATCAACACGAAGTCTTCGCCGCAAATCAGGAACCCTCCGAGTGATGCAGTACAGAGAGCCAAAGAGGTAAGTGACTTATTTTGTGTGTTTGTGTTTTAATATATTTTTATTGATGTCAGAAAGGAAGGGAGAGGAGGAGAGAGAGAGAAACATCAGTGATGAGAGAGAATCATGGTTCAGCTGCCTTGTGCACGCCCCACACTGAGGATCGAGCCTGCAACCCGGACCTGTGCCCTAACCGGGAATCGAACTATGACCTTCTGATTCATAGGTTAGTGCTCAACCACTGAGCTACACTGGCCAGGCTGAGGGGCATTATTGTAAACAGACCTGGGTTCGTATTTGCTGTCTTTATTGAGAACATCTCTGTACAGCAAGAGGCAGTTCCCTTGGAGTCACAGAGCAGTATTCCCCAGGTTCCAGGGCTGGTTCTGCTGTGTGAACCTGAACTTGTTAACACAGCAAATTTTGCTTCTTTTTTTTTAAGTTATTTTACTGCACTTGATGGAAACAGACATGCTCTGAACATTTGAGTTGCTCTTTAAGGTGGAAATGTTTGCAAGTTAATTAAATATCTGCAACATCTAAGTTCAGAGATACATCATTTCTATAAATTGTCAGATAATGTATGTCTGTCATAAAACTTTTCTGATATGGAAACATGACATTTAGAAAGTTTGGAAAATAAAAGTTCATGTATGATCCCATCTCCCTAACTCAGTAATTTTCATTTGCCTGTCCTTTTCCAGTCACGAGCCATTTGCATATAAATGTTTATATACAATCAAAATGTATCCTTTTTTGACTTGACATATAATGAGCATTTTCCTATGTTTCTACTTGGTCTTTGTAAGTATAAGTTCTGATGACAACATAATTTCTCTTTTTTGTTACTAAATGCTCATGAATTAGCAATTCCTCCATCTTGAGACACCTAGCGGGGGTTTTTCCACTTTTTGATGTCACAAAAGCATTCACGCAAATAAACATTTCCCTTTGAACATTTCATTTCTTATGAAGTGACACTGCTAAGTGAGAGAATCTGAAGGGCATAATTCCTTCCCCACCAGATTTTAAACACAGACTTGTCCTAGAAAATATCAAATATTCACTGAGAAACAAAACCTAGGACAGGGGGCTGCAAGGCGCACCCGCATCAGGTCTGGGCACCAGCCAGGAGGCATCCTCTCTAACTTAGGAAACCACACCTCAGTGTTTAAAATCACAGATTGAGCCCTAGCTGATTTGGCTCAGTGGATAGAGAGTTGGCCTGCAGACTGAAGGGTCTCGGGTTCGATTCCGGTCAAGGGCATGTGCCTCAGTTGCAGGCTCCTCACTGCCCTGATTGGGGTGTGTGCAGGAGGCAGCCAATCCGTGTGTCTCTCTCACATTGATGTTTCTCTCTGTGTGTGTGTCTCTCTCCGCTCTCTCTAGAAATCAGTGGGAAAATATCCTCAGTTGAGGATTTAAAAAATAAAAATAAAACAAAACACAACTTCCTTTAAAAATATTTTTAATTAAATTTTAAAATAAAGAAATCAGATCACAGATTGTGAGAGTAGCAAGGGACCAGAGAGAGTATATGGTTTCAGCCTTTCATTGTCTGGTAGCAAAACTCAAAGCCTAACCTACAGCAAGAAGTGGCTTGTTGTGTGGCAGAATTAAGGACCAGCATAACCAGGACTGGGTAAGTGTGCTTTGAGACAAGAAAGAAATCCTCCAGTTTTGTTTGTCCCATGGTCCCCTAGGGTGGTGAGTAGCCTGTGGATTTGCTGCTGAAATCGAAGCCTTGGGCTAAGGGACCTCAGGCGTCCCATCCGCCCAGAGTGCAGGTCCCCCATGGGAGGCGAGAGTTCCTACTGCAGGGATGGGCCCTCCCAGCCAGTCCTGCTGGGCAACTCATGATCAGCTCAACTTGGGGCATTGGCTGCCATTTGTATAAGCACTCTATGAGCCCAGCCAGCTCCAGTAAGGACCGTAGCAGGGCCCTAACCAGTTTGGCTCAGTGGGTAGAGCGTCAGCCTGTGGACTGAAGGGTCCCAGGTTTGATTCCTGTCAAGGGCATGTACCTTGGTTGTGGGCACATTCCCAGTAGGGAGTGTGCAGGAGGCAGCTCATTGATGTTTCTACCTCTCCATCCCACTCCCTTCCTCTCTGTAAAAAAATCAATAAAATCTACACCTATAAAAGAGTAACATGCAGCCCTGACCGGTTTGGCTCGGTGGATAGAGCATCGACCTGCGGACTGAAAGGTCCCAGGTTCGATTCCAGTCAAGGGCATGTACCTTGGTTGCGGGCACATCCCCAGTGGGGAGTGTGCAGGAGGCAGCTGATCCATGTTCCTCTCTCATTGATGTTTCTCTATCCCTCTCTTCCTCTCTGTAAAAAATCAATAAAATATATTTTTTAAAAAAAGAGTAACATGCAAGTTGGTATCACTCCGCTACACCCACCAGCCAATCAGAGCAATATGCAAATTAACCCAACAAAGATGGCAGTTAATTTGCATACACAAGCACGGAGCAAAGACTGAAGACAGAGTAGAAGGAAGCCAAGTGCTGCAGAAGGGAGTGAAGCGGCAGAGAAGGGAATGGAGCCGAGGCCCCAGAGACAGTGGAAAAGGAAGTGAGGCAGCTCGCTCCCTTCCCTGCTTCACTCTGGCTCAGGAAGCCCTATTCTTGCATGAATCTTCCTCAACAGGCTTCTAGTATATTTATTTTTTAAAAAAAAACACAAAAAAACGAAAAACCGTAGGAGGATGTTTACTCTGAAGGACGATGGATGCTTTCCTCATGTCACAATCAAATTCTAAATGTGCAAACTCCATCTTGGTGTTAAGGGTTAGCTTTTGAAGAACAGCTTCATTTTTTTTAATATATCTTTATTGCTTTTAGAGAGGAAAGGAGAAAGGAGAGAGAGAGGGAGAGAGAGAGAAACATCACTGATGAGAGAGAATCGTGGATCGGCTGCCTCCTGCACGCCCCACACTGGGGGATGGAGCCCGCAGCCCAGGGCTGTGCCCTGACTGGGAATTGAACCCTGACCTCCTGGTTCATAGGTCGGTGCTCAGCCACTGAGCCACGCCAGCCGGGCTCATCTATAACTTTTAATTTAAAAGACTTATATAGTTTTAAAAAATATCCTGTCTGCACTATTGTATATCTTGCTTTCTTGTGTTTTAGGTATTGGAAGAAATTTCATGTTACCCTGAGAATAGTGATGCGAAGGAACTAAAGCGTATTCTAACACAACCTCATTTCATGGTGAGTAACAATGAAACCCCCACAGAACTACAGCCTTCCTTTCAAAAGAAGCGCTTCATATTTTTAGATTTTTTTATTAATGTATATTGGCATTCAATATTCTATTCGTTTCAGGTGTACACAATGTGATCACTACCATAAGTCTAGTAACCATCTGTCACTGTACAAACTTATGATATTATTGACATACTAGAGGCCCAGTGCACAACATTCATGCATTGCGGGGTAGGGAGGTTTCCTCTGCCCAGCTTTCACCCTTTCACAGTGTGGAAACCCTCAGGGGATGTCTGACTGACGGCTTAGGCCCACTTGTGCAGCCATCAGCCCAGCTTCTGGCTGAGCAGTGCTCCCCCTGTGGGAGTGTACTAACCACCAGGGGGAAGCTCCTGCGTTGAATGTCTGCTGCTTGGTGATCAGTGTGTGTCATAGTGACTGGTTGTCCTGCTGTTCGGTCAATTTGCATATTAGCCTTTTATTATATAGGATTCTCTGTGCTGTAACTACATCCACGTGGCTTGTTTATTTTATAATTAGCAGTTTATACCCTTCACCTTTTTAAACAAGTTTCTAGCAGTCCTCATAAAACAGCCATCTTTGTCAAATGCAATTTATTCCTACAATATCAGACTGTTAACATTACAGTACAAAGTGACATGTGCATTGCTATCAGTAAACATTTCCAAAAATAATAAATAATTCTTGTCATTTCTAAATATTGAGGTAGATACTTGAAAGACATTTTCATTCAAATATGTAATTGCCTGCTGTGTGCCAGGCGCCATGCTGGACACTGAGGGTTATAGTGAGGAGGACAAGGTCCCTGCTCTCAGGGGTGAGGGAAGATGTGTGAGCTGGAGACAGATGGTGAGGAGTAAACTAACAAGATCATCCTATATAATAAATGGCTAGTATGCAAATTATCCTCTCGGGAATTCGACTGACTGAGAGTTCAACCACTCACTATGATATGAGCTGACTACTAGGGGGTGGTGTGGAACGAAGGAAGGCCTGGCAGCTGGCAGCCAGGGGAAGGAAGGCCCTGATCGGCCCTGATTGCCAGCCAGGCCTAGGCACCCTAACCTTGCACAAATTTCGTGCACTGGGCCTCTAGTTTCATATAATGATGACTATAAAGACAAGAAAGGATAATGGGGCAGAAATGATAAAGTGTGAGCTATTTATTATTTTTTTATATTTTTTTTACTGATTTCAGAGAGGAAGGAAGAGGGAGATAGATAGAAACATCCATGATGAGAGAGAATCACGGATTGGCTGCCTCCTGCATGCCCCACACTGGGGATCAAGCCCACAACCCGGGCCTGTGCCCTGACCGGGAATCGAACAGTGACCTCCTGGTTCCTAGGTCGGTGCTCAACCACACCGGCCGTCGGGAGCTACTTTATATAATCAGGGGAAAGCCCTTCTGAGGTGTTAATAGTGAGCCAAGACTTGTTATATGAAAGAACCAGCCTTCTGAACGTGCAAGGCCGGGGCAGGAAGGAGCTGGGTAGGGTCAACACATGGAAGGAAGGCCACTGTGGCTGCGACCTGGTGAAAAAGGAGCAAGTGGTACAAGCAGAGCTAGAAGACGGCCTTCCCGGCCACGGTGAGGAGTCTGGATTTGTCCTGATGGCACTAGGAGGGCACTGAGGGGTTGCAAGCAGGAAAATACTATCAGCTCTGAGCTTTAGATACTGCTGGGGTGATGTGCAGAGAATGGACTGTAGGAGGGATGAGTTAAAAGAAGGAGGCCACTTAGAAGGCTGTTGGGAGAGGCGATCGAGGCTTGGAGAAGGATGGAGCTGACGGAAAATGGACAGATTGAGATTCTACATCAGAGGTGGTTGGATGTGACAGAACTTGCTCAAGGTTGGGATGTGAGGTGATGTGACTAATCCCTTTTACAGTTCACAGAGGAAACTACCCTTAAAACAATGCTTGCTGGGCTGGTGTGGCTCAATAGTTGAACATTGATGACAGAGAATCATGGATCAGCTGCCTCCTGCACGCCCCACACTGGGGATCGAGCCATCAACCTGGGCATGTGCTCTAGCGGGGAATCGCACCCTGACCTCCTGGTTTATAGGTTGATGTTCAACTATTGAGCCACACCAGCCCAGCAAGCATTGTTTTAAGGGTAGTTTCCTCTGTGAACTGTAAAAGGGATTAGTCACATCACCTCACATCCCTTCCTCTCTGACATCAATAAAACATATATTTTTAATGAAGAATATGCTAAATAAAAAGAGGAAAATCAAAGATGGAATATTTTTCTTCAATAAGTTATAAGGAATGATTGGGCAATTGTTATCATCTGAAATAGCTGTTATTTTTAATTACATAAGAAGAATTGTGTAATAGGAAAAAGCACTTTTTGTACAGTGATAAGGATATGGACAACATAACGACTTCAGAAGAGAGTTAAAAAATCTGACCATTTTCAAATGAATAGAAAAACTATGAATTTCAGGTTCAAAAAGTGGTTTTCTGGCTTCTTAATTTCATATCATGACAACCCAAGGTGCTTTTAAACATTTTGTTTTTGGAAAAATATGATACAGATTTGCTTATAAAATCTTCTGTTCTACATCTGATTTCTTTAAAAAGCAAAGCATTGACTTCTATTAGTGTGTCTTCACTGCTTTATATTTTATAATTGCAATAAGCAAAGGATCTGTTCTTTTTTAAAATTGCTATTTATTGATTTTTAGAGAAAGAGGAAGGAAGGGGGGAGAGAGAGAGAGGCATCAATTGGTTATTTCACTTATTTCCACATTCATTGGTTGATTCTTGAGCAGGGATGGAACCCGCAACCTTGGCACATGAGGCCCACACTCTACCCAACTGAACCACCGGGCCAGGGCCAGGGTCTGCTCTTTTGAAAAAATAAGTCTTTTGATAGAATAATTTTAAAAGGTATTAATGTTATAACTTTTTTAAAAAATATTTTTTATTGATTCTTTACAAGAAAGGAAGGGAGAGAGATAGTTGGAAACATTGATGAGAGAGAAACATTGATCAGCTGCCTCCTGCACACCCCCTACTGGGGATGTGCCCGCAACCAAGGTACATGCCCTTGACCAGAATCGAACCCAAGACCCTTCAGTCTGCAGGCTGACGCTCTATCCACTGAGCCAAAGCAGTCAGGGCGTGATAACAGTTTTATCGTGACTTTTAGAATACAGGCTTTAAAAAATCATTTAAATCTATACTTCCGTACTCTTCCTTTAATTACTGCAAATATTTATAAGTATATGCATTTTTAAGTGTCAGGTAATTAATTCAATGTTAAATCCCCCTGTTTCACTGATCAGAAAGCAAAGTAAAAGCCACATAAATGAAGAAATAAGTGAAATTATAAATATGCTAAGAATAATTCCCAAACCTTGGCATCATAACCACATATAAGCATTAAAATATTTTCCTTTAGCTATTAATATTTCTTTAAAAATACTAAGGTTTTGAAACCATAGTTGAAAATGTTTCCAAGATAGGAAGTGTCTGCATTTAAAGGTTTATTTGACATAGTATATATAGCTCAGAATAGTATTGCCCATGTGGGACGTTCTCTAAATATGCTTCCTTGGGAGTGACCAGTGGGCTCAAGTTAAGTTGATAGGAAAACTGATCCTCATTACAAGTGAATCCACATTTAAAAGCATGGGCTTTGGAGCCAGTAAGATCTGGGTTTGGAACGACAAGGAGGCCACTTACGAGGTGGATGACCCCAAGCAAGCCTGGTGATCCGTTTTTAAAATATATTTGTATTGATGTCAGAGAGGAAGGGGAGGGAGGGAGATAGAGAAGCATCCATGACAAGAGAGAATCATGAATCGGCTGCCTCCTGCACACTCCTCACTGGGGATCGAGCCCATAACCTGGGCATGTGCCCTAACCTGGAATCAAACCGTGACCTCCTGGTTCATAAGTCAGCGTCCAACCATTGAGCCACACGGGCCGGGCTGGCATATTCTTTTTAATGGCTTTTTTTTAACAACCTGTATGTGGCCCCTTGTTTTCTGTTTGCAGATACTTTGGGGCCCCAGGTTGACCTTGATCTTGTGGCGGCAGTCTTTTACAGTGGCAAACTGGTTACTATCAAGTATGCCCTCCTTCGGTGGCATAATTTAAGGATTTTTCTTTTAAAGTTCAATTTGGGTATTATTTCGTGATTCCTTATACCATTAAAACACAAGTATCTGCTTATGTACTTAAAAGGATAAATAGAAACAAAAGGAGAAATAGAAATCACTTGCCAAGAGCAGCATGAACACTCTCTCTCCAACCCACGTAACCGCCATTTTAACATGACAAAAGCTTGGTTCCTTGTTTACCTGGCGACGTGGCCTCCAATCCTCCTAAAGCACCTTTTTTAAAGCTCACTGATAACGGAAGGCACACCTCTGATGGGTACAGTTGGGCTCATCTTAGCAGATGAAGCTCTCAGTGTGTCCGTTACTGGTTTTTTGCTTTGTGCACTAAGTCTTAGCTCTCAAGTGGCCACAATGAAAGCAGGAAAATGGGCCTTTACCTGCAGAGCACCGCCTCCACGTGTGGGCTCAGGGCACCAGCGCACCTGTGGTCAGACAGGGGTCAGGAGGTCAAGGCTTCAGGGCCACCGTGAGCCCTGCTCTCCAGCTGTGCCCTGCAGGGTGCCCTTGGGTGCCCCTCCCCCAGACCCCAGCTCAGATCAGCCTCGGAATCCTTGCAAATCTCTGCCTCTTCATGAGAAACTCGAGTGCGTGTATCGCTCCAAGCACACGCTCTACTGACAAGTCGATCCCGTCTTTCTAATTGTGCTGCATTGTTACTTTATTTTTGCCTCGTTCGCATGCCTTTGAAATTAAAATAGCCAAGTCATAACTGTGATCAGCCTTTAATTAAATAACTTAATTTGAGATGCTAAGGGTTGTACTTTCAAAACAATTTTAATTGCATTTAATTATCTCTCGAGCTTTCATCACCACACAGATTGAAACAGCACTGAATTTATAGTTAGCACACAAGAAAATAGAATGTATGTAAAGCTCCAAACATCCTCGGAGTCGGCTGAAGCATTCTCCTTGAAGCACACACGTCCGAATATTCATGCTCTTTTTTTTTAAAGCCTCACCCGAGGATATTTTTTTCATTGATTTTTTTTTTTAGAGAGAATGCAGGGGAGGAAGGATGAGGGATGAGAGAGAAACATGAGTGTGAGAGAGATGCATGGATGGGTCGCCTACTGCACACACCCCAACTAGGGCAGGGACCAAGTCTCTAAGCCAGGTACGTGCCCTTGACCAGAGATCGAACCCACAACCCTTCAGTCTGAGGGCCAGCACTCTAACCACTGAGCAAAGCCAGCCAAGGCTCTTCATGCTTATTGAAAACTTTGTTATGATGGCACCAAAAGCATAGTATGTCTCAAAGAATATCCTTTCTCGGGGATATTTGTTATCCAGTTCCACCAAGATGACATGTGCAGACAGCAATACAAAGGAAGTCATAATGATCATTGTCAACTTGTTTTTCAGTCAAGTGCTCCAAAAAATAGAAATGAATAAAAATGTTAGGTAGGTTTAGATGTTAGCTCCATATCGAATGTGATATTTTGGAAAATTACATGTTTTTCAGTTACACCTGTATAACTGTTCTCATCTCTTTTACGAAGTCATATATTATAAATTATCTTCATCCTTTTGGTTATATCACAGGGTTATTGTTAACACTATCAACAAAAGATATTTACTCAGTACACCAACTATTGCACTGTTTCTTTTTAAATCTGTTTCCATATTAAACCCTAGAACAAATTTGCCACCCTACTTACAGATGAGTCTTTCTGCTAAATTATTTGAAATTGCGTTATGTCAGCCTTTTAACAAGTTAGTTGGGCCCCAGCTTGTGTGGCTCAGTGGATAGAGTGTTGGCCTGTGAAGGGTCCCGGGTTCGATTCCGATCAAGGGCACGTACCTTGGTTTGCGGGCTCCTCCCTGGCCTGGGTCCTGGTTGGGGCATGTGCAGGAGGCTACCTGTTTCTCCCTCCTTCTTCCACTCTCTCCAGAAATCAATGAGAAAGTAGCCTCAGATGAGGATTAAAAAGTAAGTAAATAAACAAACAAACAGGGTAGTTGGTACTTTCTTATAAAATTAGACCATACCTCTAACCCAGGTAACCAACAAACACACGCATTCATAGGTTTATTCATTCATTCATGCGTTCATTCTTTTTTAAATCATCATGATTATTTGTCATAAAGAAATCAAGGTGACTGGCCAGTGTGGCTCAGTGGATGAGCGTCGACCTATGAACCAGGACGTCAGGATTCAATTCTCAGTCAGGGCACAGGCCCAGGTTGTGGGCTCCATCCCCAGTGCAGGAGGCAGCCGGTCCATGATTCTCTCTCACCATTGAGGTCTCTCTCCCCCTCTGCCTTCCTCTCTGACATCAATAAAACATTTTTAAACGTGCTGTGAGCTCTCTGTAGACAAGATACAACTTTGAGAGGCAAAGGGTGAGTGTGCGCATGTTTATAGAATCGATGTCTGCTGGACTAACTATTATTGGGATTTTCCTTCTTTCCTGAAATACTAGGCCTTACTTCAAACTCACGACGTAGTGGCCCATGAAGTTTACAGCGATGAAGCGCTGAGGGTCACGCCGCCTCCCACGTCTCCCTACTTAAACGGCGATTCTCCGGAGAGCGCCAACGGAGACATGGACATGGAGAACGTGACCCGCGTCCGGCTGGTTCAGTTCCAGAAGAACACAGATGAGCCCATGGTGAGTAGGAAGGAAAGTTCTCTAGCCTCCCAAAATGCCAGCGTGAGCTAGACACCCGACTCCAGCCTCTACACGCAGGAGGGGGCAGAGAAAGGAGGGAATCCGCTTCAGATCCTCATTTCACACAGGCCCCCACTTCTGCCCAGAGCCGCTGTGCTGACATTGCACCTAAGGCAGGTTGACTTCTCCTTCCCACCTCTTCTTTCACAACTGCTCAACTTCACTTTAAAAAAAAAAGCCCTACATCCCCAGTAGGAGGTGTGCAGGAGGCAGTTGATCGATGTTTCTCTCTCATCGATGTTTCTAATTCTCTCTATCTCTCTCCCTTCCTCTCTGTAAAAAATCAATAAAATATATATTTTTTAAAAATTCTAAAAAAAAAAATAAATAAATAAAAATAAAAATAAAAAAAATAATTAAAAAAAAGCCCTGACCAGTTTGGCTCAGTGGATAGAGTGTTGGCCTGTGGACTGAAGGGTCCCGGGTTCGATTCTGGTCAAGGGAATGTACCTTGGTTGTGGGCACATCCCAGGTAGGGAGTGTGCAGGAGGCAGCTGATCGATGTTTCTCTCTCATTGATGTTTCTAACTCTATCTCTCTCCCTTACTCTCTGTAAAAAATCAATAAAATATATATTTTAAAAAATAATAATAATCTAATCTAATAAAAGAGTAATATGCAAATTGACCATCACTCCAAGACACCTAAGCCACACCCCACCTAGCCACGCCCACCAGCCAATCAGAGTGGCTGTATCCAAATTAACCCAGCCAAGATGGAGGCCAGCAGCCATGGAGCTAGATCAAACAGCAGGCTTCTGTTGCAACTGCCTGCCTAGGCTGGCTGGGCCTCTACTAAGGCAATATTGTTTCAATTATAGAAGCCATGGAGCTGAAGCAAACAGGAGGCTTTGTTACCTACCTACACCTCAGCTTAAAGCAACAGTGTTTCAATTATAGAAGATAAATAAACCCCAGAAACCTGCTTCCAGCCAGCCTCGCTGGGATGTTGGGTCAATGGGAGCTGTGGGCAGCCTGAAAACAGCCCTCAGCCCGTCACCCAGGCTGGGCAGGCATCCCAGTAGGGACCCGAACCCTGAAGGGAGTGTGGGCAGCCAAAACCTGAAGGAAGTGTGGGCAGCCTGAAAACGGCCCTCAGCCCATCACCCAGGCTGGCCACACCCCAATGGGGTGAGGGTCCTCACTGGGGGGCTTGGCCAGCCTGCAAACAGCCATCAGCCCTTCACCTAGGCTGGCCAGGCACACCAGCAGGTGGACATACCCTGAGGGGTCCCAGACTGCGAGAGGGCACAGGCACAGGCAAATTTTTGTGCACTGGCCCCCTAGTAATAATAATAAAAGACAGTCCAGCCAGTATAGCTCAGTGGTGGAGCTCCAACCAGGAGGTCACGGTTCAATTCCCGGTCAGGGCACAGGCCCAGTTTGCAGACTCGATCCCCAGTGTGGGGCATGCAGGAGGCAGCCAATCCATGATTCTCTGTCACCATGGATGTTTCTCTCTCTCTCCCTTCCTCTCTCTCTAAAGTCAATGAAAACATTTAAAAAAAAAAAAAAGACGTACATGGTCCATTACTCCAGAGTGTGCCTCTGGGCAGCAAAGGCACAATTTAAAATATTGGCAGTGGTGTTGAAAAAGTGAATGTCTAAAATAGTATTGTTAAAAACATCCTTTTATAAATCTCGTGATTTCCAGAAGGAGACTTATTTGGAATTGGGTGATGTGGCTAAAATGAAATGCTCCATGCAACTCCTCACTCCCAAGGAATTCTGCCCAGGGAAGGAATCCTGTTGGCATCTATCCATTTAGCATTCATTTTCTCCGTGTTTCTGAATCGCATGGGGATAGAGTTGATGCTGACCCCGACCTCATTGTCATAGAATTGACTTAGATTGAGGAGATCAAGGAAAGGCTCTGCGATGCTACCTGAACTAATGTGAGGCCTGGGGGCATGGAGCAGAGTTGAGACCATCAGGCAAAGCAAGTGGCAGGTGCAGAAACTTGGAAGTGAAAGGGCTCTTAACATCGTTTCAAAATGGAAAGGAGGAGCCACGACTGGACTCTAGAAAACACGGTGAGTGGCAGGAACGGGGCACACACATGCGGAGAGACATGGCAAGGATTTCGTTCTTTATCTTAAAACAGCAGGAAGATAGGAGCACGTTTTTATTTGAGAAATAATCACTCTGGAGAATGGATTAGAGGGCAAGAGTGGGTATGGAGAGGCCAGTTAAGAGGCCATTAGTATCGGGACACAGGGGAGAGATGATGGGACTGAAATGGAAGTGAAAAGATTTAACAAAAGAGGAAAACCAGCCCTAGCCAATGTGGCTCAGTAGATAGAGCATCAGCCTGCGGACTGAAGGGTCCCAGGTTCGATTCTGGTCAGGGGCACATGCCCGGGTTATGGGCTCCATCCCCAGTAGGGGGTGTGCAGGAGGCAGCCAATCAATGATTCCCTCTCATCATGGATGTTTCTATCTCCCTCTCCCTTCCTCTCTGAAATCAATAAATATATATTTTTAATATATTTTATTGATTTTTCACAGAGAGGAATGGAGAGGGATAGAGAGTTAGAAACATCGATGAGAGAGAAACTTCGATCAGCTGCCTCCTGCACACTCCCCACTGGGGATGTGCCTGCAACCAAAGTACGTGCCCTTGGCCAGAATCGAACCTGGGACCCTTCAGTCCACAGGCCAACACTCTATCCACTGAGCCAAACTGATTAGGGCAAAATATATTTTTTAAAAAAAAGAGGAAAACCAGTGGGCCTCCGTAATGGATTCCCAGTGGAGACAAGGGAGAAGCATGTGTCAAGGATGACCCTCAACTTGAGGGTTTCACAGGTCTGGGGGTGGAATCAGGTCAGCAGGGGGAAATGCAAATGGGATGCATCTTATCTTTTCTTGCGAGCATAGAAAAGGGATGTCAGATTATGGAGAGAAAGATAAGTGAGCTGCTTGAGAAAGTTGCCCAGTTACTCTACCAATTGATGCTCAAAATTCAGAGGGAAAGTAGGGGAGGGTGGGGGTGAGGGGAGAGATCAACCAAAGGACTTGCATGCATGCGTATAAGCATAAGCAATGGATGTGGACAACAGGGGGTGAGGGTGAGGGCAGGGGTGGGGGGATGAGAGGACATTGGGAGGCTAAGGTTACATTTGTAATATCTTAATCAATAAAGGGGGGAAATCCTAAAAAAATAATAAAAAATAAATAAAGGGAGAGTTGCGGAGTGGGGGTTCTACGGCTGCATTCCGGGGAGCCCTGCACTGTGGACGTGGCTGGCTGTACTTCTCACTGCTCCTGCCAGTTGGGCTGTATCATGGCAGCGTATGCAGCAGGCAGGGCCCATGGCTGCCTCACCTCCTGTGGTGCTCCCCAGGCAACTGTTCGGCTTAAGAGCATGGCCAGTGGCGGCTTAGGGGGACCTCGGGCGAATCACTGCATGTCTGTGGGCCTTAGCTTGCTCGGATGGTGCTTGGCCAGTGTTGACTGACAGACCCCCCAGATCCCACCCCCCCCCGCAGGCTTAATATTCCACACATTCATCGTCTAGATTCATTGGCTCCTTTAGCAAATGCTGAAGTGCCTACTGTGTGCGGATAACTGGCTTGGATGCCACTGACGTCGTGGCAGGTCACCTGCCGCAGGGCCACCTGAGTTAAACAGGCAGATGTGCAGTTCTGCTCAGTTTGGTTGGCAGTCACAGCTGTGACAGGGCCGCAGCGGGGAGCAGGCTGTCAGGGAGGCAGGAAGAAGGGGCGATGAGCCACGCGAAGGAAACAGGAAGGTGAAATGAACCGCAAGAAGGCGGCCCGGAGTGTCCTGTGATCATGCTCTGCAGCAGCCTGTGGCGGTCGCCTGGTTGTTTTTCTGAAGGCTGACTGTACAGAGCCAGGCTGAGGGACAGGACACCACTGTGTCCCCGCGTTCCTCTCCTCAGAAAGTGTAAGACGGCCTTGAAGCTTCCATTCCAGTCCCCCAAGAGAAACCATTCTGTCCCCTGTCGCCTCTGATCCCAGCCGAAGTGTGTGTGTTTCTTCTCTTGTTGACTGATCACCATAAACGTGGGAGTGACGTTGTGGGAACTATGTCTCTTCAATGAGACCGTTCTATTACATTTCATATAACTTCTCTTGCTTGCTTATTTGTCCCATTGAAAGCATTATGTTACTACGCGAGATACACCCACAAGGCGTCTGCACTGTGTCAACGGGGCCTGGTCCACCCCCCGAGGATGACACCCTCCCATCACACCCTTCCTTTCCCCTCTGTAATATCACACTTGCAATTACTTCCCAATGCTTCGGGATTCCCTGAGTGTCAAGGGATAAAGACCAAACTTGAAGTAGCTTAGACAGTAGCGGGGAAGCTCATGCAAACAAGGGAAGGCCAGGAATTGACCCCAAGCTGGGGTGGGGTCAGGAATGGGCACCCAGCCCAAGCAGAGCCCAGGTTTACCCTCTTACCTGAAACAACCAAAAAATGTTTAAAACTGCCCCAGCCGGTGTGCTCAGTGGATAGAGCATCAACCTGGGGACTGAAGGGTCCTGGGGTTCGATTCCAGTCAAGGGCATGTACCTTGGATGTGGCCTCAATCCCCAGTAGGGGGTGTGCAGGATGCAGCTGCTTGGTGTTTCTCTCTCATCGATGTTTCTAACCCTCTATCCGTCTCCCTTCCTCTCCGTAAAAATCAAATAAAAATATTTTTTAAATGTTTAAAACAGACAAAACTACATGAAAGAACAGTTTTTAAGACACTGGACATCAGGCAATAAAGGGCAGTGATCCCTAAGAAACAGGAAGTAAACAGCATGAGCCCTGTGGTTGCCCAATCTTCCTGACTTGAGAGTTTCCAGGCCACAGACAGGGAGGGGTGACCGAGGCCAAGCCGGCAGGCTCCCTGGATTGAAGAGACAGAACTGAACGGCTGGGGAAACCAAGGCACCTGAAGTTCATGGGGCAGAGGGTCGGAGAGGGAGAGCTGCACAGAGAGGACCCCGGAGCTCAGCAAAGACCCTCCAGAAGGATGAGACTGCAAGGACCAGTCCGTGAGGCGCTGCGTAGGGTGCTAGGGAAGGTCTTGCCTCCGAATGCAAGGTAATTAGCCCCGGATGAAGAATTCCTCCAAACCTGCGTAACAAATCATGGAAGCAAGATCCAAAGGCTCAGCTGGCCAGCATGGCTCAGTGGTTGAGATCGACCTATGAACCAGGAGGTCATGGTTTGATTCCTGGTCAGGGCACAAGCCTGGGCTGCAGGCTCGATCCCCAGTGTGGGGCGTGCATGAGGCAGCCGATCCATGATTCTCTCTCATCATGGCTGTTTCTATCTCTCTCCCTTCCTCTCTGAAATCAATAATATATATATATGTATTTTTAAAGACCCAAATAATTAAACTATTTCTAAGTAACTGAACTACATCCCAGGGGGGAAAAACAGCTTAAGAATATTTATAAGAATTTTAAAAAAAACACCAAGCATGCAACAAGATAAAATGTATAATATCTGGCATCTAATCAAAGATTACGATGCATGCGAAGAAGCAGGAAAATGTGACGTATAATGTGGAGAATAATCAATCAAAACTGACACAGAACTGACAGATATTCGAATTAGCCTACAAATGTCCTGTGGGATTAATGGCAGGTTAGACATTTCAAAAGAAGATATTAGGCAATTCGAAGACATAGCAATAAAAATTCTACAAAACAAAAGAGCGAGAGAGAGAATTTTAAGTCGATAATATTGTCATAACAATGTATGGTACCAGGCAGGTCCTAGAAAGATTGCAGGGGACGCTGTAAAGTGTAAGATTGTCTAATCACTGAGCTGTGGGACTTCAGGCAGGTTCACTGACAGAAAAACTATTTGAAGACATAGTGATTGAAAACATTCCAAATTTGATGAAAACTATAAATCTGCAGTTGCAAGAACCACAGTAAACTCCAAGCACAAATAAGAAGAAAGCAGCACCAAGGCGCATTCTAATCAAATTGCTTAGACCCCTGATAAATCGATCTTAAAAACAGAGATTAGAAAGATAAATAAATATTACATACAGGGGAACAAGGATAAGGATGATATTTGATTCCTTATCAGAAACAATACAACTAAGAAGAACGTCTTTAAAGTACTGAAAGTTTAAAAAAAAACAACCTCAATTTACAATTCTAAATCTAGCAAAAGTATCTTTCAAACAATAAAGGTAGGACCTAGCTGGTTGCTCAGTGGTTAGAGCATCAGCCCACAGATTGAAGGGTCCTGGGTTCAATTTTGGTCAAGAGCATGTACCTCAGTTGCAGGCTCAATCCCTTGCCCTAGTCCAGGCACATGCAGAAGGCAACCAATCGATGTGTCTCTCTCATATGGATATTTCTCTATCTCTTCCTCCTCCCTTCCACTCTCTAAAAATCAATGGGGGGAAAATATCCTCAGGTAATGATTAACAAAAATTTTTTTTAAATAAAGGTAAAATAAAAGCATTTTCAGAAATACCAAAACAATTCAATATATCTATAGTATAAGAAATGTTAAAGGACATCCTTATCATTTAAATCTCTTTCAAAGATAACTGATAGTTTAGGGTTTATGACACGTAAGAGTAAAATGTATAACAACACAAAGGTCAAGAGGAAGGAAGGGGAAGTATACTGCTGTAAGGTTCTTATACTATTTGTGATATGGCATAATGCCACTTGAAAGTAGACTCTAGTAAGTTAAAAATATATGCTATGAACCCTAAAGCAGTCACTAAAGCAACAAGATAGAATTGTAGCTAATAAGACAACACAGGAGAGAAAATAGAAAAAGAAGAAATTAACCCAAAAGAAGGCAAGAAAATATATTCATACCTAACTGTATCAATAATCATATTAAATGTAAATAGTCTAAATTCCCCCAATTAACAAGCAGTGATTGTCCAATTAAGGGGAGCAAGACCCGATATTGCCTGTAAGAAATGCTTCCTACATAAAGACAAATAGTTTCAAAGTAAAGGGATGGAAAAAGATAAACCATGATGACGTTAATCAAAAGGAGGCTTGAATGGCTATATTAACATCAAAGTATATTCTCAAACCACATGGGGATTAAATTAGAAATAAAGAACAAAAAGATCTCTGGAAAAATCCCAAAGCACTTGAAAACTAATAACATCTTTCCAAATAAACCATCAATCAAAGAAGAAATCAAAAGGGAAATTAAGTTATTTTGAAGTGGATTAAAATGAAACCATAACATACCGGAATTTGTGGTGTGCTGCTAAAGTAGTACTTAGGGAGTGTAGCACTAGGCATCTATGTTAGAAAAACAGTAATATCTGCCCTGCTGGTGTTGCTCAGTGGGTTGAGCCTTGTCCCATGCACCAAGGGGTTACCAGTTTGCTTCCCAGTCGGGGCACACCAAGGTGGGAGGCATGCATGAGGCAGCCAATCAATGATGTTTCTCTCTTCCTCTCTCCCTAAAAACAACAACATATTTTTTAAAAAGAGATAAGGTCCTTTTAAAAGAAATGTGTTAAATCAATGACCTCAACTAGAACAAAAAAATTAATCTCAAAGTGAGTAAAAGAAAATCTATCTAAACTAATAAAAGCGGAATAGTAAAATTAACCGTTTCTCCGGGACGCCCACAGCCAATCAGAACGGCTGTATGCAAATTAGCCCAGCCAACATGGCGGCCGCCACTCACGGACTTGAGTAAACGTTTAGGCAGCGTCCGTTGCAGCAGGAGCGAGAGTGAAACTACCTGCTCGCTGGCTCCTTAGCCTTTGGCCTGAAGCAAAAACGCTCATTTGCAACAATTAAGTGTAACAATTGTTTCATTATAGAAGCCTCGAGGTGAGGCAGACAGGAGGCTTCGTTAGTAAAAGGCCGCCTTAAAGGAACAGCATCAATTATAGGAAACCTGCGTCCAGCCGGCCTTGCTGGGACGTTGGGCAATGGGAGCTGTGGGCAGCCTTAAAGCCCTTCACCCAGGCTGGTCAGGCACACCAGCAGGTGGGCATCCCCTGAGGGGTCCCAGACTGCAAGAGGGCACAGGCCGGGCTGAGGGACCTCCCGAGTGCACAGAGCGGCTGCAGGGCGGGACAGCGCAGGACCCAGGACCCGTGAGTGGGAAAGAGGCGGCAGGGTTGGAGGGGCATCGGGGAGCGGGAAAGAGGCGGCAGGGGGTCGGCAGCCTGCTTGGCGAGTTTCCCAGGCCCCTTGCAGGGCACCAGGAAGTGGGAAAGCAAGGTGGCGGGCTGAGGAGTGGGAAAGAGGCAGCGGGGCGGTCTCGGCCTGCTTGGCAGCTGCCCAGGCCCTTTGCGGGGCACCGGGGAGCGGGAAAGCAAGGCTGCAGGGGCCAGGGCCTGCTTGGCAGCTCCCCAGACCCCTTGGCGGCACCGGGAAGTGGGAAAGGAAGGCAGCAGGGGACCAGTGAGTGGGAAAAAGTCAGTGGCCTGCTTGGCGGCTCCCC
>PVJC01033546.1:0-19306 GCA_004026665.1 Murina feae | reverse complement strand
AGAAGGCAACAAAAGCAAAAATAAACAAGTGGGACTACATCAAACTAAAAAGCTTCTGCAGAGCAAAGGAAACCATCAACAAAATGAAAAGGCAACTTACTGAATGGGAGAAAATATTGCAAATCATATATTTGATAAGGGAGTAATATTCAAAATATATAAAGAACTCATACAACTTAAAAGTAACAAAACCCCCAAATAATCCAATTAAAAAAATGGGCAGAGGATCTGAAGAGACATTTTTCAAAAAACATACAAATGGTCAACAGCTATATGAAAGTGCAAGTCAAAACCACAATGGGATATGATACATCATTAGAGTGGCTATTATAAAAAAGACAAGAAATAACAAGTGTTGGAAAGGATATGGAGGAAAGGGAACCTTGTGCACAGTTACAAATGTAAATTGGTGGAGTCACTATGGAAAATAATATGAAGGTTGTTCAAATAATTGTAACTAGAACTACCATATGATGCATAATTCCACTTCTGGGTCTTTATTAACAGAAAATGAAAATGTTACCTCAAAAAGATATCTGTACCCCATGTTCATCACAGCATTATTCACAATAGCCAAGATACAGAAACAACCCAAGCATCCATCAATAGATAAATGGATAAAGAAAATGAGATATATAAATGGCAAGAATGAAATCTTGCCATTTTTGACAACATAGATGGACCTTAAGGGCATTATGCTAAGTGAAATGAGTCAGATAAAGACTTTTACCATATGATCTCACTTTTATGTGGAATTTAAAGAACAAACAAAAACAAAACAAAACAAAAAACCACTAAAAAAAACAAAACCCACTGAGCTCAGAGACAAAGAGAAGAGAATGGTGGTTGCCAGAGGTGGGGTTGGGGGGATGGGCAAAATGAGTCAAGGAAGTCGTGGAGATTTAATGTACAGCATGGTGACTATTGTTAATAATATTGTACTGCATATTTGAAATTTACTGAGAGTAAATCTTTAGCATTCTCATTACAAGAAAACAAAAATCTGTAACGGTGTGGTGACAGATGTTAATTAGACTTATTGTGCTGATCTAACAGTCCTGTGTTGTACATTGTGTGCATTGAACCAAAGAGTTGCAGGAGAGCGAATCATTTTAAAGCCCCAGCTTCTTCTAAATGCGACCTGTCATGCCAGCACAGAATTTTGGAGATAGATGTAGTTTGCTGCCTGATGTTCAGAGGATGCTCTTCAAGTGTGGTCAGTGGACTTGCAGTTTCTGCAACACTTGATAGCTTATAAGAAATACAGGCCTGGCCACCCCCTTCTCCTTGCCCTCCCCTTCGCCTTGCCATCTCCTTCTGGCATGAAATACATATTTTTTCAAACATAGGAAACATTTATAAAAATTGACTATATTCTGGTCATTTATAGACATAGGACATAAATCACACTGAAATCAAGTGGGAAACCTAGCAATGTATAAGAAGAAGTATACCTCAGTACCAAGCAGGATATCCTGGGAATGCAAGGCTGATTTAACATTCAAAAATTAATCAGTGTAAATCATATCTACAGATAAAAATCACACAAATCTGACCATATCTATACTAAAAAACATGTTGACAAAATTCAACTTCCTTTCATGACCTCTTACCATTTTAGTAATAGAAGGAAACTTCCTTAGCCTGACAAAGATTAGTAGAGGTGGCTGGGGGAAGGGCAGGGGAAAAAAAAGAGATAATTGTACTAATCTATGTAATACTTTATGTAATAAAAAATATACATAAAAAGATTATCTCGGGGGAGGGGGGACCACAAAAACTTAGAGCTAACATCATACTTAATGGTGAAGCACTGAATGCTTTCCTCTTAAGAGGTAGAAAAGTCTTGAATGATTTTATTTTCCAGAAAGGTAGCCATAGATGGCAAACTTCCCAAATTTTTGTCTATATTAAAATGTATATTTTATTTATACTCGTTTGATTTGTTGAATTATATTCCAACAATTTCAGAAGGAACACCCATCTCCATATGTCAATTGATGAAATGCTCTTTTCCTTCCAAGGTCCCTTCTTTAAGCCTTTCCTACCCAGGAAACATCTTTTTATCCTGGGATTTCCCCACTCCACAGGTCAACGCTCTATCCATTAAGCCAAACCAGCTAAGGCCACTCAATTCTTTTTTACAAGTATCGAGTGGTCTGGTGGCTTCACATAACCATAGAACTAGAGCAGTTAAGCAAAGCAGTGACTCTGATGTTACCTGAGTTAATGGGAAATTATACTGTAGGCAAAGATTTGAAGAAAAATGAGGGCATTCTGTCTACAGATTCAAGAAATGGTACCTCTTAGGCAGGAGGGTCTTGGTCCTGAAGTTTATCTTTGCCATCTTCATCCTGCAGCTCTCAGATGCCAATCCACTTACCTGCCTTCCAATCTAAATGCAATTTCCCAGAGAGTCTTCTTCCTAGGAAAGATAATGCACTGACTGGCTGACGTCAGTATTAAGCAGCAGGAGAAGCAATCATATATCGCATTGTAAAGGACTACATTGACAATATGTTGCACATTTTACTCTTGTATCCTCTTAACGATCTATAGGTTTTGCATTTCCTCTCCCCATTGCATTGCCACTCCCCATTGCATTGCCACTCACCTTGCATTTCCACTCACTGTGCATTTTCTTTTTCGTTTTTGGTCGGAGGTGGCATCCTTGTAACTTATTTATTTATTTATTATTTGTAATATTTTTTTAAATACATGTTTTTTTCATATTTTACAGAGAGGATGGGAGATTGATAGAGTCAGAAACATTGATGAGAGAGGAACATCAATCAGCTGCCTCCTGCACACTTCCTACTGGGGTTGTGCCCACAACCAAGGTGTATGCCCTTATCTAGAAATAAACTTGGGACCCTTCCATCCCACAGTTTGATGCTCTATCTACTGTGCCAAACCAGGTAGGGCTATTTTAAATCTTTATTGTTGAAAGTATTACATAGGCCTTCCTTTTCCCCTCATTAATCTCTCCCAACCCCTTCCTAGGAATAAACTTAACTAAGGCAGTAAAAGACTTATATGCGAAGTACTACAGGACACTGAAAAAAAGAGATAGAGGAAGACATAAACCGATGGAAGAACACACCGTGTTCATGGATTGGTAGGCTCAATATCATCAAAATGTCCATACTTCCCAAAAAAATCTATAGATTCAATGCAATCTCCATTAAAATACCAACAGCATATTTCACAGATCTACAACGCACATTCCAAAAATGCATCTGGAATTAAAAAAAGACCTCGAATAGCTGCAGCAATCCTGAGAAAGAAGAACAAAGTAGGTGGGATCACAATACCAGATATCAAGGTGTACTACAAAGCCACTGTTCTTCAAACAGCTTGGTACTGGTGCAAGAACAGACGTATAGATCAATGGAATAGAATAGAGAACCCAGAAATTGACCCAAACCACTATGCCCAATTAATATTCGATAAAGGAAGCAAAAGCATAAAATGGAGTCAAGACAGTGTCTTCAATAAATGGTGTTGGAAAAATTGGGCAGATACATGCAAAAAGATGAAACTAGATCACCAACTCACACCATACACAAAAATAAATTCAAAATGCATAAAGGACTTAAAAGTAAGATGGGAAACCATAAAAATACTAGAGGAATACACAGGCAGCGAAATCGCAAACATGTGCCCAAAGAATTTCTTCACTGATACTGCTCCTAGGGCAACGGAAGCTAAAGAGAAAATAAACAAATGGGACTACATCAAAATAAAAAGCTTTTGTACAGCAAAGGAAGCCATCAACAAAACAACCGGAAAAGCCACTGCAAGGGAGAACATATTTGCCAATGATATCACTGATAAGGGTTTACAATCCAACATTTACAGGGAACCCATACAACTTAACAAAAGGAAGATAAACAATCCAATAAAAAAAATGGGCAATGGCCCTAAATAGACACTTTTCAAAAGAAGACATAGAGAAGGCCGAAAGACATATAAAGCATGCTCAAAGTCACTAATTATACGAGAAATGCAAATCAAAACAACAAGGCGGTATCATCTCACACCTGTCAGAATGGCCATCATCAACAAATCAACAAAGGACAATTGCTGGAGAGGATGTGGAGAAAAAGGAACCCTCGTGCACTGCTGATGGGAATGCAGACTGGTGCAGCCACTGTGGAAAACAGTACGGAGTGTCCTCAAAAAATTTAAAAATGGAACTGCCATTTGACCCTGCGATCCCACTTCTGGGAATATATCCCAAGAAACGAGAAACACCAATCAGAAAGGATATATGCACCCTTATGTTCATAGCAGCTCAATTCACCATAGGTAAGATTTGGAAACAGCCTAAGTGTGCCTATCAGCAGATGACTGGATTAGAAAACTGTGGTACATCTACACAATGGAATACTATGCTGCTGTAAAAAAGAAGGAATTCTTACCATTTGCAGCAGCATGGATGGAACTGGAGAGCATTATGCTAAGTGAAATAAGCCAATCAATGAAAGAAGAATACCACATGGCCTCACTCATCCATGGATAATAAAGACCACTATAAATTTATGAACAGAAACAGATACAGAGGCAGAACAGCATTGAACGGACTGTCAACCTACAGCTGGAAAGCTGGGGAGATTTGGGGGGGAGTTAAGAGATCAATTGAAAGACTTGCATGTATGCATATGAGTATAATCAATGGATAAAAGAAACTGGGGGGCACAGGAGGAGGTGGGAAGGTCGAGGGGAAAAATGGAGACCTATCTAACACTTGTAATACTTTAAGCAATAAAACAAAATTTAAAAAAATAAATTGCCAAATACTGAGTAACACAAAGAAAAAAACAGTCAACTATCATTTCACTTTTGCTGGTAACATTGTGCCCCATTTATTTCCAATCGTTTTTTCTTCCACACACAGATAGCTACATATCATTACACAGGTGCAATCATGCCATATACATAATATCATTTCGAAATTTTTACTTACCTTCTTTCTTCATTGTTAAACATGCAGGCATGTCCCAAATTTTGCCATTATACATAATAAACTCTTTAAAAACATAACAAAAAAAGTATTCCAGGAAATGGAACATGGTATGAGATTACAAAATTGTTTGAAGTGTAAAAAAAAATCTATTTGACTTTGTTACTGGGAACATCCTCTTTTGAATGACACATTGTTGTAGAAATTGTTAAGTTAGCATAAGTAAAACTGCATTTTGATTTGTGGGTAATCCTTAGACTCCATATTAGAATCTGTATGTACCTGATAAGATCCTTACCTAAAGATGTAACTTGTTTACCTATCTGAGAACTATCCTAACCTTATCTGTAAGGACCAGACCCTGTGCCTGAGAGCCACTGATAGACCTCCACAACACCCAGCTTTGAATATAAAAGGAAGAATTTAAGCACAGAAGTTAGACGCCTGTCTGCCCTCCACAGACTCATCTCCAACTGCCCACCTACTCTGCTCTGCCTCCGTACCTCCAGGAGCTCCACAAAGCCAGCCTCTGCGGCCTCTTACTCTCAGAACACCTTGTGTGTGGTCTCAGTGAGTATCTCTGGGTGGACTTTCCAGGGACCGAAACCCATCAGGACTTGGTTAATAAACCGTGTGTGATTCGCTTACAACTAACTGTTTGTCTATCTATGTTATTTACTGGGAGGCTCAACTAAGAATAGTAATAATCTGTCTCAGTAAGAATTATTATAAGCACTGTCACTCGTTCAGATCTGTTAATACACCTTAAGTGAAAGAGTGCAGTCACCTGAGATACATCTCTAGACATTTGGGACAAAATAAAAAACTGAAAGTGGCAATTTATAGGAGAAGAGAGAAGGAGGTATATCTTGGTATACAGTTCTACTTAGGAATCTTGAAAATAGTTTACATATTTAAAAAGTAGATCTAAATTAAGAGTTATCCGTAAAATGTGGGGGTAAGGGGGAGAGATCAACCAAAGGACTTCTATGCATACATATAAGCATAAGCAATGGACACAGACAACATGGGGTGAGGGTGAAGGCAGAATTGGGAGGGGGGCAATGTCATGTGGGGCGGGAGGGGGGGCGGTAAGAACAAATGTGTAATACCTTACTCAAAAAGGAAAAAAAAGAAGCAACAGCAAAAACCTGTCAGGTTGAGTAGCCTAACCAAATAAAAGAAAAACTATGTTAAGTGATTTTAGATGCATTTAGATACATGATTTTGCAGTATATTCTTAGTGGCATATATTCAAAAAAACAATTTTTTTCTTTATATCTCTTTGTTTGCCTTAGCCCTTTCTTAACATAAAGTTGTTTTAACATAAAAAATTATGCCCAATCACATTTAAGGGGCTAAAATCACTTCCTGTATGAGTAGAAATAAATCCAATTGTACAATTCTAAAAGTAAACTATAATTACACTCAAAAGCAAAATTCTATGAGAAAAAATGGCTCTTGTGAATCATTATATGTCATCTTTTCAAAAGAAGTTCTTTTTTCCCTCATGAAGGGAACTCCAAATGCTGAGTACACTTTTAAAACAGGCAAATGCAGGGTGTACCTTCAGCGCTGGTAGATTCACGCTTGCCCTGCAAAGAAGTTGTCATCCACAAGCCCTACAACTATTGAGTTCTATCATGTTTATGGAAACAAAACAAAAGATTTGGCTAAGAACCCATTACAATGGAAAAGTAATAAAATATCTATAAAATCAACTTTGGGCATATTCAACAAAATGCCAAGTGTCACATTAGATCTTTACAATCAGGCCTTTACAAGAGAAGAATGAGACACAGTTCATACTAGTTTAGTTGAGAATAAAACAGGCTTGCATCTGAGTATTTACTGGAATTTTTAAAAATAATGATAACTATCTCTCTGTCTCTCTCTGTCTCTCTCTGTCTCTCTCTGTCTCTCTCTCTCTCTCTTTCTATGGCTCTCTCTCTTTCTTAATATATATATATATATATATATATATATATATATATATATATATACACACACACATCTCTAAACTAATAAAAGCGGAATAGTAAAATTAACCATTTCTTTGGGACGCCCAACAGCCAATCAGAGCAACTGTATGCAAATTAGTCCAGCCAACATGGCGGCTGCCACTCACAGAGTAAAGGGCAGCTTCGATTGCAGCAGGAGCGAAAGTGAAACTGCCTGCGCGCTGGCTTGCCTGAAAGCAAAACACACATTTGCAACATTGTATAAATCATAGAATCCTCCGAGCTGAAGCCGGACCTGAGTCTAAGAGTATAACATTGTTTCATTATTGAAGCAGGAGGCTTCGTTAGTAAAAGGCCTCACCTTAAAGGAACAGCATCAATTATAGAAGATAAACAAACCCCAGAACCTGCGTCCAGCCAGCCTTGCTGGGACATTGGGTCAATGGGAGCTGTGGGCAACCTTAAAGCCTGAAAGCACCAATCAGCCCATCACCCACGCTGGTCACAACCCAATGGGGTGAGGGATGTTCCTCGGGGGCTTGGCCAGCCTGGAGACAGCCATCAGCCCCTCACCCAGGCTGTTCCGGCATGCCAGCAGGTGGACATCCCCAGAGAGGTCCCAGACTATGAGAGGGCACAGGCCAGGCTGAGGGACCTCCTGAGTGCACAGAGCGGCTGCAGGGCAGGACAGCGCAGGACCCAGGACCGGTGCATGGGAAACAGGCAGCAGGGTTGGAGGGCACCGGGAAGCGGGTAAGAGGTGGCAGGGGGTCGGCGGCCTGCTTGGCAGCTGTCTAGGCCCTTGAAGGGGCATCGGGGAGTGGGAAAGAGGCAGCAGGGGGTCAGTGGCTTGCTTGGTGGGCTTCCCATGCCCCTTGCAGGACACCAGGAAGTGGGAAAGCAAGGTGGCGGGCTGGGGAGTGGGAAAAAGGCAGCAGGGGGTCAGCAGCCTGCTTGGTGGGCTTCCCAGGCCCCTTGCAGGGCACTGGGGAGCAGGAAAGCAAGGCGGCGGGGGGGTCTCGGCCTGCTTGGCGGCTGCCCAGGCCCTTTGCGGGGCACCAGGGAGCGGGAAAGCAAGGCTGCAAGGGCCGGGGTCCTGCTTGGCAGCTCCCCAGACCCCTTGGCGGCACCGGGAAGTGGGAAAGGAAGGCAGCAGGGGACGGGTGAGTGGGAAAGAGTCGGCGGCCTGCTTGGCAGCTTCCCAGGTCCATTCCAGGGATCAGGGAGTAGGAAAAGGCTAGCCTGACCACGAGGCGGGGTTTTCCCTGCTCTCTGGTGGCTGGAGGAAGATGGGCAGTAGGCAAGCTTGAGAGGCAGGCAGCACCCAGCCCTGGCCACAGCTCAAAAAAAAGAACAACATGCAGGGGAGGGCAAGAGTCTGAGAGATCAACATAGAGGGGGTGCCTGCTCCAAGCCTCGATGGTGTGCCTGGGGGCAGGTCCCCAGCAGGTAGACACACACAGGAGGACTGCGCCAAGCCTCAGATGCGGCTGGGGGCAGGTCCCCAGTGGCCACACTCACACACACACACACACACACACACACACACAAAAAGTGCCTGGCAGACTGGGGCCATCATAGGACATCCACTGAGAGGTTCCAGACTGTGAGAGGGCATAAGCCGGGCTGAGGGACTCCCTCCACCCCGAGTGCACAAATTTTTGTGCATCAGGCCCCTAGTTATATAATAAAACCCTAATATGCAAATCAACCAAATGAGAACAGTGGAATGACCCACAAAACAACTGGTCTGTATGACACACACTAAACTGTGTTGAGCATCTGGCCCCCAACAGGGAGCAAACTGGTGGTGGCGATTGGAGGTGGGACTGGTTTGTCAGCACAATGAAGTCACTTCCTGGGAGGTGACCAGTGACGACTGGGGGCGGGGCCAGCCAGTCAAGGCAGGAGCCTGTTGGAGGCCCCTGATTGCCCTGCCCACTGGGCACCCCACAGATGACCCTGATCGCCAGCCAGGCCTAGTGACCCTACCCTATATATTGGGAACTGTATTTTAGACTTGAAAAATTAAACCCTGGCTAGGATACTCTAATACTGAGTAAACAGGATGGTGCAGCAATGACATGGACTCTTGCACATTTTGTGCTCAGCCCTGATTCTGACACTTAGAACTCTGTGACAAAGCCAATTACTTAACTTCTCGCTGCTTCAGTTTTTCCACCCATAAGATGGGAAAATAGTACTCCTGCCTCAGAAGGATGTTATGTACTACTTTTTATAATCAGGGCAAAAAAAAGTAGCTGTCCATAAAACAGCAAGATGCCTTTCACCTGTATGAAAAGCATTGTCAGTGGTGCCTGCAGCGTCTTAGATTGTGAGAGGGATTTCCGACTCCTGGTTGAGGCCTGACATCCCCCAATTGGTCCCAGAATGTGAGAGGACAAAGGCTGGGCTGAGAGACCACCCCCCCCATGCACAAATTTGATGCACTGGGCCTCTATTGCCATACAAGAATATTCACTTACAATCTAAAATGACCATCAGTGGAATATTACAACTTCACTACTTTAGCTCAGTTTTACATCATATCCTACGAACAATGGTTTAAAGGCCAGGATGCCATCCCAAAGGAATGCCCCATATGGCAAAGAGAGAGGATGCTCAAATGAATCACTGGAAATTTTTCCAGATCAGAAAAAAATAATATGGTAGCAGAGAGGAGACAAAACCTGTCCTGATTCCAAGACACAATACAGAATAAGATGAAGTAAGAGGCAATAACCTATGTGGATGAAAACCTAGAAAAAAGGGGGAAAATTGGGATTGACTTGGATTGTTAAGGAGTTGGAGCCCAGGAAGGTAGACACCATTAATGAGTGGCTATGAGCGCATAAGTGAGAAAACATGGAGGATATTGCTTTTCCAGAATGCTTTATTTTATTTTTTTAATCAAAAAAATTTTTTTAATTATTACATAAAGTTTTACAAAGATTAGTACATATATCTCTTTTTCCCCCTGCCCTTAAATCCTGTAAAAAAGGAAATGAAACAATTGCAGAAGAGCAGGTATGCCAATTTGTTGCCAGATTGCCTATCCCTCCACTTTCAGAGCCTGGTAATGCCATCAGTTCTAACCAATAATGTTAACTAAATATCTACTTTAAAGAACTATGACATAATTGAGTAACCCCTATTGTAGGCACTGTGAGGGACAGGATGAGGAACAGGACATAGTAATTGACACAAAGAGTAGATGACACCGTAGAATGGTCTCTCTCCACTATCCCCAGGCTTCTCCTTTGCACACCCACATACCCAGCTCTCCCTCTCCACTATTCCTTTTCCACAGAAAGAAAGTCCAGTCTAACTGGCCAGATCCCAAGATTCCAATGGAGCCAGTTTTGCCAGGAAGCAAACTAAATTATTTTCTTATATGGGAGAACTCAGAAAGCTCACCTCCCGGTACACCCATTCTTTTTTTTTTTTCCCAAGAGGATAGTAAATCGTTTATTGATTACACATGATAATGGATGATACACAAGCTTCATATCCATCTATAATTTTATCTGGTACCATAATTCAATTTAGATATATTGCATAGGATGTGCCAACAATCATTAATAACCAAATAAACTCCATGACTCTGTTTGGGTGACCCTTTTAATGGTGAACTCCAGGTCACAACACAGTAACTGTCAATTCAACTACACCAAAGTTTCTGAAGACAATGGCTTCTGTGCCCAAGCAGTTTGTAAATAAATTTCAAATGGAACCTGGCATCACCCTGAAGGAATTCTAGCTTCACACTGTTGGGCCAATTTACCAAGATGGCTTCAGAGCAAACTAACTTTACACAGCACATTTAAAAAAAGACACATGTATTCAGCGTCATGATCAGACTATTACATTTAGCAATCAACAGCATGGGTGCAAAAAAAAAATCTAAACCCTTGGTTGGAATGCTTTACACTTTCCACAGAACAGAAACTAAAATAACCTGTTATACAATTAGTCACAAATACAGTCCTCGAGTTTTTTTGCCCATTCCATGAGTATTGTCTAACACATGTCTTCTTTGTAGCAGCTGTGCTTGGCTGAGTTCACAAATGTGTTGTAACCTATAGCTTCCCTGTCACTTCTCTGGCTCTCCTCTCCTAAGCTTTGTTTCCTGGCAGTAATTAAAACCTTCTGCCGCTGCCATAGCTACTGCTGCTGCTGGAACCGCCATAGCCACCTTGGTTTCGTGGTTTAGCAAAGTATTGACCTCCACCACTATCAGGGCCAGAGCTTCTGCCTCCAAAGTTTCTTCTCATAGGCCCAAAATTTGAAGATTGATAGTTGTAATTGCCAAAAGCACTGTAGCTTCCACCACCTCCAAAATTGCTTCCATCATTACCAAATCCATTATAGCCATCCCTACTGCCACCATATCCACCACCACCACCATGGTTGCCACCAAAGCCACCTCGACCACTGAAGTTTCCTCCACAAACACAGTGGTCGTTTCCACCAAAACCACCTCCACGACCACCTCTGAAGTTTCCAGAACCACTTTGACCTCTTTGGCTGGACAAAGCACTAGCCCTCTCTTGCTTAGACAGAGCTTTCCTCACTTCACATTTCTGGCCATTCACAGTATGGTATCTCTGAATGATAATCTTGTCTACAGAGTCATAGTCATCAAAGGTTACAAAGGCAAAGCCTCTATTTTTGCCGCTGCCTCCGTCAGTCATGATTTAAATCACTTCGACTTCCCCATACTGTTCAAAATACTCTCTTAGGTGACGTTCTTTAGTGTCTTCTTTAATATCCCCAACAAAAATCTTTCTCACAGTTTTGTGGGCACCAGGTCTTTGAGAATCTTCTCTCGAGACAGCCCTCTTTGGATCCACAACTCTCCTGTCCACCTTGTGCGGCCTCGCGTTCATGGCTACATCCACCTCCTCCACCGTGGCGTAGGTGACAAACCCAAAGCCTCTGGAGCGCATGGTGTTCGGATCTCTAATCACCACACAGTCCGTGAGTGTCCCCCATTGCTCAAAATGGCTCCTCCGACTCTCATCGGTTGTTTCATAGCTCAAATTTCCAATAAAGAGCTTCCGCAGCTGCTCTGGCTCTTTGTTAGATTCAGCGTTGGACATGATGACTACAACAGGGGAAAGTCCAATGATGCTTACTCCGCAGCATTCACTGGCAGAAAGAAGTGATCTCAGGAGCGTATCTCCCATACACCCATTCTTCAAGCTATATATTTAACAAAACAAGGGAGAAAAGGCAAACAAATCAGGAAATAGTGGGTCCAACTGAGGAAGCAGCAAAGGGAAGCCCCAGGACAATCTCAGGGCTTAAGGGAAACCCCCATATATTGTAACCAAATGGCCCTGAGAAAGCGAGGTTGTCTCCCAAAAAAGAGAGGCTACATTCAATGGGCACTATGATTAAGAGACAATATAGAACATATTTGCCAATGTTATCACTGATAAGGCTTAATCTCCAACATTTATAGGGAACTCATACAACTTAACAAAAAAAAAGATAAACAACCCAATCAAAAAATGGGCAAAGGACCTAAATAGACACTTTCCAAAGGAGGACATTCAGAAAGTCAAGAGACATATGAAAACATGCTCAAAGTCACTAATCATCGGAGAGATGCAAATCTGAACAACAATGAGGTATCATCTCACACCTGTCAGAATGGCCATCATCAACAAATCAACAAACGCCAAGTGCTGGAGAGGATGCGGAGAAAAAGGAACACTCGTGCCCTGCTGGTGGGAATGCAGACTGGTGCAGCCATTATGGAGGACAGTATGGAGTTTCCTCAAAAACTTAGAAATGGAACTTCCATTTGACCCAGTGATCCCACTTGTAGGAATATATCCCAAGAAACCAGAAACACCAATCAGAAAGGATATATGCATCCCTATGTTCATAGCAGCTCAATTCACCATAGCTAAGATTTGGAAACAGCCTAAGTGCCCATCAGCAGATGAGTGGATTAGAAAACTGTGGTACATCTACACAATGGAATACAAGGCTGCTGTAACAAAGAAGGAATTCTTACCATTTGCAACAGCATGGATGGAACTGGAGAGCATTATGCTAAGTGAAATAAGCCAATCAATGAAATAAAAATACCACATGACATCACTCATTCATGGATAATAAAGACCATTATAAACTGCTGAACAAAAATAGATACAGAAGCAAAGCAGCATCAAACAGACTGTCAAACTCCAGCAGGAAGGCCAGGGAGGATTGGGGTGGTGCAGGGGCGTGGGCAAGAGATCAACCAAAGCATTTGTATGCATACTTATAAGCATAACCAATGGACACAAGACACTGGGGGTTAGTGGAGGCAGGGGAAAGGTCAAGGGGGGGGGAAGGAGACATATGTACTACTCTTTTAATATTTTATGCAATAAAATAAAATTACATAGAAAAAAAGAGACAATATAAATGTGAGGATATGACAAAAACTTTTTTTAATCAAAAATTTAAAGAAAGAAAGATATATAGATTTCAAGGTACAGGGAAATAAAAAAGTATACAGGAAAATGAATCATGGTATGAGATCACACAATTGTTTGGTGTATAAAAAAAAAACCCATTTGACTTTGTGGCTGGGAACATCCTCTTTTGAATGACACATTGTTATAGTAATTGTTAAGTTAACACAAGTAAAACTCCATTTTGAATTGTTTGTAACTCTTAGACTCCATATTAGAATCTGTATGTACCTGATAAGATCCTTTCCTAAAGATGTAACTTGTTTACCTATCTGAGAACTGTCCTAACCTTATCTGTGAGGACCAGACCCTGCGCCTGAGAGCCACTGATAGACCACCACCACACCCACCTTTGGATATAAAAGAAAGAGTTTAATTGCAAAAGTTAGACGCCTGTCTGCCCTCCACAGACTCTTCTTCAACTGCCAACCTACTCTGTTCTGCCTCCATTCCTCCAAGAGCTGCACAAAGCCAGCCTTTGTAGTTGCTTACTCTCAGAACGTCTTGTGTGTGGTGTGTCTCAGTGAGCATCTCTGGGTGGACTTTCCAGGGACCAAAACCCATCAGGACTTGGTATCCAAGGACTCACCCGTGGGAAAGGCCATAAATCATCCCCAGCCCTCAGGTGCAGCACTGACCAGAAACCAGCAACAATGATCAACTCCTGAAACAATGCTGAGATCCTGAAACTGCTTGCTCAACCGTAGCCCCCTGGCGCCAGCAACGCCCGGGGGGGGGGGGGTCTTGGGCAAGACTGGAAAGTTACAGGTCTGCGAACTGCAGATCACTCCCTCATACCAAACCCCTGTCCTCATCCCCTTGCCTAAAGCCTTAAAAACACCGCAGCTGGACTCGGTCCGGCACGGCTCCACCGGCCCCTCTCCCTTCCCGGGACCAGTGGACTCGTCCGTTTGCTCCTATTAAAGCCTGGATGATTTTCATTTGGCTCATTCTTTAATTCTCAGACGGCTTAATAAAACATCGTGGTGCCAAAACCCGGGAATTGGGGTCTCTGGGCCTGGACGACCCTCGCCCCAGTCCACTCTTACGACCTGGAAAGCAGTGGGCTGCGGAAGCTTGTCTGGGCTAACTTCCAGATTCTGAGTGGCCGGAATGCTGAGTAGGTTGGCCGGCCTGGACCCGATTCCCTGACAAGCTGTCTCCCGTTCCATCTTGGATTCCCTTGGAACCCTCCTTCTTCCGTAAGTCCATCTCCATTCTTGCTTTTAACTCCGAGGGTGCGGAAGGCCAGGCCCCCGCCTCTCCTCCATCCCATTTTCTGTTCTCCGAGACCACCATTCCAGGGCTCTCGTCCAAAATCACGGCCGTGTCGAGACTCCACGCATCCTCCAGGAGGACTCCATCTGATCTCTAGTGGATCCCCATCCATTTCCATTTTTGGGTTTTCCGTCAACTGAGGGATGCTTCTCTTGGTGGACTTCCCCCCATTTTCTCGGAGAACAGACAGGGCTCCCTCTCCTAAACCATGGGATCCTCTGAATCCAAGATCGATCCACAGACGCCTCTACGGTGTCTCCTCAAAAACTTTTCCAAATTAGGGTACTTTCAAACCCTCAAGGCTAAGCGCCTCATTTTTCTCTCCCAAAGGACCTGGCCACAGTACCCTTTAGACAACCAGTCTCACTGGCCACCAACCGGCACCTTCGACTTTAATGTCCTGCGGGATCTAGACAATTATTGCAGAAGGTCGGGTAAAGATTCTGAAGTGCCCTATGTCCAGGCTTTTTGGGACTTACGCTCCCGCCCCGATCTCTGTTCCCACTGTTCCACCCGCCAGATCCTCTTAGCCCAGGTCCACGTCCCTCCGACTTAGCACTCCTTCCCCCTCCCTCTGCCTCTGACCTCCCCGACTATCTCTCCGCTCCGCCGCAGCAGTATACTCTCCCCCCTCCAACCGCCCCTGCACTCCCGCCTACAGCCTTTTCCTCCACCTCCGCCGTTTCTCTGGAACCTGCTCCAGCCACCCCAGAGCTTCCCTCTTCCCCTGCCCCCACCCCTTCTCCGGACCCTGCCCCAGGACCCTGCCTCGCCTCTCCGTTCGCCACCCACACCCGGTCTCATGACCCTCCTGCTCCCCTTTGTCCTCTCAGGGAGGTCGCGGCGAAGTCCACGTTCCCTTTTCTCTCCAAGACCTATCCCAGATCGAAAAGTGACTGGGCTCTTTCTCAGCAGACCCTTCTCTTTATATCAAAGAGTTCCAATACCTAACCCAGGCCTATGATCTGACTTGGCACGATATTCATATCATCCTTTCCTCTACCCTCACCCCAGATGAAAGGGAGCGAATATGCTCCGTGGCTCAGCACACTGCCGACAGGGACCATCTGGTAGACAGCACGGTCCCTATCAGGGCCCAAGCTATTCCTAGTGAGGACCCTGGCTGGAACTACCAGCCAGGCCAGGGGTCAGACTGGGGCAGGAGAGACCTCATGCTCTGTTACCTTTTAAGGGGCATGGATATAGTATCCAATAAAGTAGTCAACTACGACAAACTCAGAGAAGTTACTCAGGGTCCGGAGGAAAATCCTGCCCTCTTTTTAAATAGGCTGCAGGAGGCACTCACTAAATATACTCGCCTAGACCCAGCCTCAAACAATGGGGCCACGGTCCTAGCCTCCCACTTCATTTCCCAGTCAGCACCAGACATCAGAAAGAAATTAAAAAAGGCGGAGGAGGGCCCCAAAACCCCTACACAGGATCTGGTGAAAATGGCATTCAAGGTCTATAATGCCCGGGAGGAAATGGCTGAGGCCGATCGCCAGGCAAGGCTTCAAGAGAAGGTTAATCTCCAGACCCAAGCCTTGGTAGCTGCCCTGAGGCCAGCAATGGGTAACAAAGGCTTTCAGGCCAAAGCCAGGGGCCACGTGCCACCTGGCGCCTGCTTCAAATGTGGCAAGGAGGGCCACTGGTCCAACGAATGCCCCAACCCCAGGCAGCCTAAGAAGCCCTGTCCCACCTGTGGACTACACGGCCACTGGATGTCCGATTGTCCAAGCGGGGCTCGGCCCTCGGCGCCTCCACGCGGGGGGACGGGACACCCTGCCCTCCAAGCCGGAGAACTCATCGGACTGGCCAAAGAAGACTGAAGCAGCCCTGGCTCCACCACCCTGGTCACCCTAGCCGAGCCCAGGGTCACACTCCAGGTAGCGGGTAAGCCCACCTCTTTCCTGGTGGACACGGGGACTACCTTTTCGGTCCTTTCCTCCTTTTCGGACCTAACCACCCCTTCCCAGATCTCAGTTATAGGGATAGATGGGCTACACTCCACCCCCAGGCAGACGGGCCCAGTCCCCTGCCAGTTTCATCAGCTGTACTTTACTCATTCCTTTTTAGTCATCCCTTCTTGCCCGGTTCCCCTCCTAGGCAGAGACATCCTTGCGAAACTCCAGGCCACCATTACTCTAGCCTCAGGGGAGCTCCCTTTAATTGGCCTCCTCGCCAAGCCGGATTCCACAGACACCCAGGCAGCCCCTGACCTCCTGCCTGGTGTTAATCCCCTTGTCTGGAACATTGTGGAGCCCTCCATAGCCTCCCACCACCCTCCTGTCCTTATCTGCCTCCGGGACCCTGCGTCATTTCCCGCTCGTCCTCAGTTTCCCATTTCCCATCGTCATCGGTTGGGACTACAGCCTATAATCGAGCGGTTACTAGCCCATGGCCTCCTGAGTCCTACTAACTCTCCCTGCAACACCCCAATCCTTCCCGTTCGGAAGGCTTCAGGCCAATACCAGCTGGTCCAGGACCTACGCATAATCAATGCGGCAGTAATCCCTGTAACTCCAGTCATCCCCAACCCCTACACCCTCCTCTAACACATTCCACCTGCCACCACCCACTTTTCAGTCCTAGATCTCAAGGATGCCTTCTTCACTGTCCCCTTACACCCAGACTCTTGTTTCCTCTTTGCCTTCACGTGGGAGGACCCGGTCACCAACACGGCTCAGCAGCTCACCTGGACAGTCCTTCCGCAAGGGTTCCGGGACAGCCCCCACTTTTTTGGACAAGCCCTGGCGCGGGACCTCGCCCAATGTGACCTTTCTCCTTCCTCAGTCCTTCAGTACGTAGACCAGTTACTCATCTGCTCTCCCTCTCGAGACACCTGCCTAGCAGCCACCACCACCCTACTCAATTTTCTGTCCTCCCGCGGCTACCTAGTCTCGCCCTCAAAGGCTCAGATAGCTGCCTCAGAGGTTACCTACCTGGGACTTTCAATAACTCCCACCCACCGTGCCCTCACCGCTGACCGGCTTCAAGCCCTTCGGGGCCTCAGCCCCCCCCCACCCCCAAATCAGCCTCAGACATCCTCGCGTTCTTAGGCTTGGTGGGATTTTTCTGGCACTGGGTACCGAACTTTGCCCTCCTGGCCAAGCCCTTATATCAGGAGGCTTGAGAAACACCGGAGGGACCTCTAACCTCTCCCCAACACGTTACAAAGGCTTTCTCCTGTCTCCTCTCAACCCTCTGCTCGGTACCGGCGCTAATCCTCTCCAACCCCACCCGTGTAAGAAGTGCAATATGTTTAAGATACAACTAAATGTTTAGCATGAGTGATCTGCACTGCTATCAGAAAACATTATTGCCAGGAGCCATCCACTATATGCTGTTTGACACAGCAGGCTCTCAACCGGAATGAGCTGTCTGGAAAACCCCCAATTTACCACCACTCTCTTAATTACTCTTCTTCCCCTAATACAGTGGTTCTCTGCTCAAAGTCCTTATGTAACCTGTGTGTGTAAAATAAAGCAGCTTCAGGCAGAGCAGAGCAATCCTGCAATGCCTGCCTGAGAGCTTGACTTGCAAGCTGTGTCTCAACTCCTGATTTCCGGACGCCGACACCATTCCTCTTACTGGTATTCCTGGACCTGCTGGGGCTGGACTCTGGCACATTAGTATGCACACAATTTGTGGAAGTTCCTCTTAAAGCTCCGACAAGAGAGAAAGACAAGTATAAAACATGATCTTTTAAAGAAATTATAATCCACAGAAAAACCATTTTTGTTGGGAGTTACTGAAACCAACAAATTAGTTGAACCCACAAAGGGGGTTTATTGGTTCAGTAACAGGGAAGTTGGGGGTGAAACCTCAGGCTTAAACAGGACTAGCAAAACTCTCACTGATTCCTGTTTCCCTCTGGAGACTGGCTCTGTTCGCTCAGACCTGTGCAATAATTGGCAGCTAGGAGTCATGCCATTAGAGCTCACAAGCCGAGTGGAACAAGAAACCCACTTTATATCTGTTTTTGCCATTCTTTGGAAGCAGGATGGAGTTTTACCTGAAGTTTGGTTTAGATGTGAACACCGATGACACCTCACACCCCCCATGAGAGTATAGAAAATGCTTACTACTCACATATTTAGAAATTGGGGGAAGTCCAGGCAGGACAGGCTTTCCAAGCTGGTCAGCAAAAGGGAGGAGGCGCTTGAGGCTTTTATTGGGCTTAGGAGGTGGGGCAGGGGAGGGTACTGGAGCTCAGACAGGTGCTGTGATTTGACAGAGGGGTCCCAGACTGTGAGAGGGCACAGGCCAGGCTGAGGGACCTCCCAAGTGCACAGAGCGGCTGCAGGGCGGAACAGCGCAGGACCCAGGAGTCATGAGTGGGAAACAGGCAGCAGGGTTGGAGGGCACCGAGAAGCGGGTAAGAGGTGGCAGGGGGTTGGCGGCCTGCTTGGAAGCTGTCCAGGCCCTTGGAGGGGCATCGGGGAGCGGGAAAGAGGCAGCAGGGGGTCAGTGGCCTGCTTGGTGGGCTTCCCAGGCCCCTTGCAGGGCACTGGGGTGTGGAAAAGCAAGGTGGTGGGATGGGGAGCGGGAAAGAGGTGGCGGGGGGGTCTCGGCCTGCTTGGTGGCTGCCCAGGCCCTTTGCGGGGCACCAGGGAGCGGGAAAGCAA
>PVJC01033545.1:0-10705 GCA_004026665.1 Murina feae | reverse complement strand
GGGACCCCCGAGTGCACAAATTTTTGTGCACCGGGCCCCTAGTTTAAAAATAAAACAAAGTAATCTAGCAGAGAAAGTATTCCTAAAAATAAACAAGAACCCCCCTAAAATATAAAACCTAAAATACCTCTAAATATCAAGAAGGAGGATGACAGCGTAATAAACAGGGTCTCTTTGGAGTGATAAGGGTGTTTGGAACTGCATGTAGATGGTGGTTGCACTCCCTTGTGAATGTACTAAATGAAAGAATTTTCACTTTTTAATGGCTAATTGTATTTTATGTGAAGTTTACCTCATTAAAAAAGGTAAATTAATCCCAAATATATATCCAAAGTATTCACCCCAAAATATGGAGTTTCAAATGAGGATAAAACATTCTTATAAACAAATAATTCTTAAATATTAGTTCCTCAAAATTAAAGTTTTGGTTGATTCTGTTAAATGCAACTCAGAATAACAATTTTTATTTTGCCTTTCATGGATTCTAAAAGGTGCCACTAAAACTCTATATTTAGTACTTAATACTGAAAGCTGAAGGCTTAGGTAGCTAAGCCAAAGCCAAAATCTCTTTCCATAAAACTTTATTTAAAATTGAAACAAACGGAGCATAGTCTTAACAACTGAGCATCTTTTCCCAGATGTTTTGCCAAAACTGTTGAGGTCATCTTCCTGGAGGCACAGATTCTATCCTATCTAATAAAAGAGTAATATGCAAATTAGGCATCACTCCCTGACAAAGATGGCCACCCCAATAGCCACAAGATGGTTGCGTCCAGTCTGGCTCAGCCCTGCCAATGAAGTGATCAGGCCTGTTAGCCAAGCAGGTGGCAGGGGAGGCGGGGGGCATGAGGGGCAAAATAGGCAATCAGAGGAGGCTGAGGGTCCCCTTCCCAGGACAGAGGTCTTCAACTGAGGCCTCAGTCATGGGCAAGGGTACAGCCGGTGATTGGAGGGGGCAGGGTGGAAGGATGATAGGAGGGGTATGAGGGTGCCCTATCCAGGCATAAAGCCTGGGCCAGAGACCTTAGACCTGGGCAGGGACAAGGCCAGAGATTGCAGGGGCCTGGGCTCCACAGAGCCAATGATCGGAGGGGCAGGGGCAGAGCCTGTGATTGTAGGAGTCTGGGCACCAGTGGAGTCGGCAAAGCAGAGGTCTGGGGGTCCCCTGCCCAGGCCTACAGCATTGGCCAGAGGCTGCCAATGGGGCAAGGGCAGAACTGGTGATGTCTGGGGGCAGGATCAGAGCTGGTGATCGCAGAGCCTGGGCTCTGTGAAGCTGGCAATCAGAGGGGACTGGGGATCCCCTGCCCAGGCCTGCATCCTTTGCCAGAGGTTACAGGCTTGGGCAGGGGTGGAGCTGGGATTGGAGAGGCAGGGGTGGAGCCGGTGATTGGAATGAACTACAGAGGAAACACCTTTTCTTATTGCTCATTGCCTAAGCTCCCTATATGCCACTGGTAATATTCTTAGTAACTTGGGTAATAAGAATTCCTAAAGGCAATCTAGGGTTTTTCCACCACACTGCTGGAGAAAAAAAATGAAGGTCCACTGCTAGAGGGCTAAGAAATGTCATATCCTACCCTAGCCAGTTTGGCTCAGTGCATAATGCCTCAGCCTGCTAACTGCAGGGTCTGAGTTCAATTCTGACCAAGGGCATGTACCTAGGTTGCAGGCTCCTCCCTGGCCAGGGCCCAGGTCAGGGCATATGCAGGAGGCAACCAATTAAAGTGTTCCTCTCACTTTGATGTTTCTCTCTGTTTTTCCCTTCTCTTCGCATTCTCTAAATATCAATGGAAACATATCCTCAAGTGAGGATAAGAAAGAAAGAAAGAAAGAAAGAAAGAAAGAAAGAAAGAAAGAAAGAAAGAAAGAAATGTCATATCTTGAAAATGACTTGTGAATGTACTAAATGACAGAATTTAGTACACATCTTGAAAATGCCTAAAGAAAGTTGTCATTTTTTCATGGTGAAGGGACTGGAGTCCATGTTGATGAAAATACCTTGGTGGCTGAGGTGACTGGCAGTGGCTGCAGCAGTGGGGTGATGGAGCTGGTGGCTTCCTCTAATCAGCCTGGTCACCTCCCGCAAAAGGAGGTCAGACTGCAGCTTAGGCGCATTCCCCAAGGGGATCAGGGAGCAGGCTTAAGCCGTTAGTAGAACACCCCCTGAGGGTTCCCAATATGTGAGAGAGGACAGGTTAGGCTGAGGAACCTTCCCCAGTTGTTCCAATAATTTTTAAAGAGTTGTAATGTAATTAGCAATGGTACTGGGATTAAAACTAAAGCACTTTCTAAGAATGTGGAAATAACATGTCTTTGATTATTAAAATATAATTCCATCCATAATGGGTAGAATTACTGAATAGAACATTTAAAAACTAGAATATTTAAATACTAGAGGCCCAGTGCACAAAAATTTGTGCACTCAGGAAGGGGGGTTTCTCAGCCTGGCCTATGCCCTCTTACAGTCTGAGATCCCTCAGGGGATGTCCACCTGCTGGCTTAGGCTGGCTCAGGATCGGACCTAAGCTGGCAGTCAGATATCACTCTGGCAGCCCAGGAGCCCTTGGAGGATGTCCATTTGCCAGCAGACAGTAGGCCTAAGCTGCAGTCAGACATCCTTAGCACTACTGAGAAGGCTGGAGAAGCTCCCGTCACCACTGCTGTGCTGGCAGCCATCAGCCTGGCTTGTGGCTGAGCAGAGCTCCCTCTGTGGAAGCGCACTGACCACCAGGGGGCATCTCCTGCATTGAGCGTCTGCCCCCTGGTGGTCAGTGTTTGTCATAGTGACCAGTCATTCCCAGTTTTTCTATTGTTAGGGTCAATTTACATATTGACCTTTTATTATATAGGACAGTGGCCTGGTGCACACGTAGGAGTTGGCTGGTTTGCCCTGAAGGGTATCTTGCTGGGGTCCCCACTGGGGGCCTAGTCAGCATGGGTGAGGGGCTGATGGCTGTTTGTAGGCTGGTCTAACCCCCCAGGGGAGACCCTCACCCCATTGGAGTGTGGCCAGCCTGGGTGAGGGGATGAGGACTGTTTTCAGGTTGGCCACAGCCCTTTCATGGTGGGTGTCTATACTGGGGTGCCTGGACAGCCTGGGTGAGGGGCTGAGGGTCGTTATCAGGCTGGCCATGGCTGCGGGCTAGAAGCAGGTAACTGAGATTTATTTAACTTCTATAAATGAAACTTTGTTGCCTTGGTCCCACTCAAAGCCACTGGCTAGAATCAGGTATCTTGAGTTTATTTACGTTCTGTAATTGAAACTTTGTTGCCTTGAGCAGAGCTCAGGGCCTGCAGGGAAGGTGGGAATCTTGGCTTCCTCCATTGCTTGGGCAATGCAAGCCTCCTGCCTTGCTATAGCTCCATAGCTGCTGCGATCTTTGTGACAGAGTGAGGGTTAATTTGCATATTACTCTTTTGCCTGGGCAGAAGACCCCCAAGCCCCTCTGATGGCCGGCTTCACAGAGCACAGGCCTCTGCGATCACCGGCTCTGATCCTGACCCCTGCCATCGCTGGCTCTGCCCTTGCCCCACTGGCAGCCTCTGGCCAAGGCTACAGGCCGGGGCTGGAGACCCCCAGGCCCCTGTGATCTCCAGCTCTTCCCCTGCCCCACTGAACCTCTGGCCAAGACTACAGGCCTGGGCAGAGGACCTCCAGAGCCCTACATTGCCAACTCCACCCATGCCCAGACCCCTGTGATCGCAGGCTCTGCCTCTGCCCCTCTCATCACTGGCTCTGCCTCTGCCCAGGCCCCTCCAATTGCTGGCTCTGCCCCTGCCTCATTGCAGCCTCTGGCCAAGGCTACAGGCCTGGGTAGGGGACCCCCAGTCCCCTCTGATTGCTTGTTCTACCCCTCAGGCCGACTGCCTCCCCTACCACCTGCCTGGCTAACAGGTCTGACCACTTCAGTGGTGTGGCTGAACTGGACTGAGTGCTGCTATTTTGTGGCTATGGAAGTGGCCATCTTTGTGACAGAGTGATGCCTAATTTGCATATTACTCTTTTATTAGATAGGATAATAATTCCCAGGAAGTTTCTAACTCTGAAATCACTTCTGGTCACTAACTAAGGTTGTAGTTATTATTTCTTATATGTGGATTTCCCCTCAGGGCAGTGTTAAACAAAAGCTAGGTAACCTACTCAATTCTGACAATATCTACCGAGAGATAGCACCAGATCCCACAGATGAAGGCCTTAATCTCAGAAAACTTCCCTTTACTTTAGATACCACTTCAAGTCCATGTTGTTACCATATTTCTGATCCATTGCCTATAAATCAGAGATTTCTATGACCCCTCCTTGAGTTTCATTAATTTGCTTACATAGCTCACAGAACTCAGAGGGATGCTTTATTTACTAGCTTACTGGTTTATTGCAAAAGATATAACTCAGGAAAAACCAGATAAAAGAGATGAATAGAGCAAGATATGGTACAGTGTGTAGATATTCCACACCCTTGCTGAGGGCACTGTTCTCCCAGCACCCCTACATGTTTACCAAATTGGAAGCATTCTAAATACTATCTTTTTGGGATTTTATGGAAGCTTCATTACATCATCATGATTAATTAAGTCAATAGTTATTGGTAATTGATTTAATCTACAGTCTTTTTTTTTGTCCTTGGAGGTTGGGGAGGAGTATAAAAGAGGACTGAAAGTCTTTTCCCTCTAATCACATGGTTAGGCCCTCTGGCAACCTGCCACCATTTTTAGGTTACCTTGGTACTTTTTAGAAGTTGCCTCATTAACATAACACAACAAAAAATGACAACAACAAACGTTTTTATTTATTTTTAGAGTAGAAGGGGAAAGGAGAAAGGAGAGAAAGTTCCTTATGAGAGCGATACATTGATCATTGATCAATTGTCTCAAGTATACACTCCAAACAGGGACTAAACCCACAACCTGGGCCCAGACTGGGAATTGAACCTGAAACCACTTAACCAACTGAGCCAATAGAGAATATCCAAAAGTATCTGAAAAGACATACAAAACACTCTTCTCTTACAAATACCAAGTATTGGTATTAAACCTGATTTTTTCACATACTTTAACCAAAAATATATAGTAACAGTTACCTAACAACAGATGCAGAAGCAGATATGCAATACCAGTAACTAACAGTTGTCTTCCGTCAAATCAGATATTAATCTTTGCAAAATTGTAAAGCAATGTCATTATTTTCACTATTTGCTTTATTTTAGTACTAGAGGTACAGTGCACGAATTCATGCATGGGTGGGGTCCAGCCGACTCATCCCGATTGAGCTGATCAGGCCAGGACAACCTGGGGGAGGGACTGCAGGCAGTTGGTTGGCCGGTCCCACCCCCTGGTTGAACTCCCAGTGGAGGGTATAATTTGCATATTAGCCTTTTATTATATATGATGATAGTTTTGCTTTATAAAAATGTATTTTTATTAACATGTGTAATGTCTTACCAATTTTTATAAACTCTGCATATATTTATAAATTCATATTTTAAATATTTTCCATTTTAATTTTTAATATGTCAAATACTGATAGATATAACCCACATAAACAAAAGTTCCTTACAGATTTCAATACTATGAAGGGTATGAAGAAGCCCTGAGATCAAAAAGTGTGGACACCACTGCTATAAAGAGACTCATAAAGAAATCGTGTGAGATTGCACTGATGGCCCCAGTTCTTGACCCCTCCCTTAGCTTACTGAAACGGAATTTTTGGACTGGACCCCAGATTCTCTGTCTGCTGGAATCGAAGAATTAATCCACGGACAGAAAGTGGTACAGCAAAGGTGGAGATTTATTAAAGAACAAGTACAGACTCCCACATGGGGAGGGGGAAGAGTCCCACAGAACGGACTCCCACGTGGAGAGGGGAAAAGGGTCCCACTGAGTTCCTTTTCCCTATGGCTTATAAAGGCTGCAGATCCTGGTGCCCTGATATCCCCTCTGATTGGTCACTATTCCCTTAGACTGGTTACTATAGTAACGCCTGGGCTCAAAGTTCGAGCCTCACATGGGACATGTGAGGTTCCCCCCCTCCTTCATTGTTTTTCTATTCCCTTTGGACTTTCTTCTTCTCCTTCTGGATGAAGGGCTTCCTTCTCTTTATTTTGTAAATATAGACCTTTTGCTGTTCCCAGCTACCTCATTCTATGGAAATGTACCCATTGCAGCTTTTCAGCTTCCTCATTCTGTGTAAATATACCTTCTGCTGCTCTGTAGCCCTGTGCTTCCTCCACGGTCCTTTAATTTCAAAATTTTCCTAAACCTGTTCTATTTTACCCCTGAAATTCCTGTTTCATTATCATTTGCTTTGTAATCTTAAAGTGTTTTTTTCATTGTGAGAGGAGCTGAATTCTCCACTCCTTGTTTCTGAATGTGACCAAGTGACTTCACTTGGAGAACAAAAACCAGCAGATCAGATGAAATCAGAGGCTTTAAAAAAGCACTGGTGAAACTGAACTTAAGTCTGCTATTGAATGAAGACCTCCTAGTGCAGACCACAGGTCACCGGAAATGAACTAGAGCAGGGCCAAACTGAGTACAAACTAGAGCAGGGCCAAAATGAGCCCAGTCATGAGGAGCTAACTTCTGCCTAATTTAAGAAGAGTGTCTGAGGTTAGCTGAAATCAATAAAAAATATGGTCACTTAGTTTTGTTATAGAAAATTGCAGTAAAACAGATACATATATATACTAGTGTATATCTATATATCTATATATCTATCCATATATCTATATATCTATATCTATATCTATATCTATATCTATATCTATATCTATATCTATATCTATATCTATATCTATATCTATCTATATCTATATCTATATCTATATCTATATCTATATCTATATCTATATCTATATCTATATCTATCTATCTATATCTTCAGCTGCAATGGCTTCTCACTTACCATAAACTTGTATCCTCACACTATTAATGGGGAAGACTGATGAAGCAGAGAGAGAAACAAGACACTTAGACCCTGCACAGTATAGAATTCATCCTGCTTCATCCTGCTTAAAACCTCTCTTAAACATGTTAATCTATCCATCTATTTCCCTTTTCTTCTTGCTCTGCTAAATAAATTCAATAAATCATGTAATTCAAATTCACATTATTGGTCTATGAGTCTTTTTGTTGACCTCTGGGATAGCCAACCTGGTAGTGTGCACATCCTATATAATAAAAGCCTAATATGCAAATTGTCCCCTTGACTGAGAGTTCTGTCTGGAGGTTGAGTGATTGCTATGATATGTGCTGACCACTAGGGGGCAGTGCAGAGCATGGTGGACAATGAGGATGTGGCATTGGCAATGGGCAACAATGGAGGCACTGCAGGCCCCAATGGTCTCTGATAAGTGTGGGACCAGGACAGGATGGTGGAGCAGGTGAGTGGGAAGTGCCAGGCCAATGCCAGTGAGAGCCACTGGTTGATGGGCAGGAGCTGATCGCCCCACAATCTAGTCACCCCACCACTGCCAGGCTCCCACACACTGAGGGAGCCATGCAGGGGCCCAATGCCCTGCCAATCTGATCACAAGGTGATCAGCCACGATGGCAGAGAGCAGAGCCACCACCCAGCTCTCTCAGCACCTGGGAGCCAGGCATCAGCATTGGCAGGGCATCAGCAGAGTGATTGGGCCTCTGCAGGTGGCAACCAGCTGGGGCTGCAGGTGGCAGGGCCACTGCCAGTTTCCCAGGTGCTGAGGGAGAAAGGACAAATAATAATATAAAAATGTGCATATTTTTAAAAAATATATTCTATTGATTTTTTTTACACAGAGGAAGGGAGAGGGATAGAGAGTTAGAAACATCAATGAGAGAGAAACATCGATCAGCTGCCTCCTGCATACCTCCCACTGGGGATGTGCCAGCAACCAAGGTACATGCCCTTTACCAAAATCAAACCTGGGACCTTTCAGTCTATAGGCCGACTCTCTGTCCGCTGAGCCAAACCAGTTAGGGTGCATGTACATATTATATACTTACTTGAAAATAAATATTATCTTTTATGTATTTTTATATATTGCATATAAAAGTAGTATGTTTATATCTAATCTAATAAAAGAATAATATGCTAATTGTGTCCCTCCTGCTATATCCCAAGCCATGCCCACCAGCCAATGAGAGAGACTATATGCAAATTAACCCAACCAAGATGGCAGCCACCAGCCACAGAGCTAGAGCAAACAGGAGGCTTTATTGACCTGGCAATGGAGGAAGCTGCCTGCCTAAGCAGGCTGTGGCCTCCACTCAAGGCAACAAAGTTTTAATTATAGAAGCTAAATAAACCCCAGATACCTGCTTCCAGCTAGCCTCACTGGGAGCTTGGGTTACTGGGGGCTATGGCCAGCCAGAAAACAGCCATCAGCCCCTCATCTAGCATGGTTCCACCATCTTGGGGTGAGGCTCCCTGCTGGGGGGCTTGGCCCACCTGTAAACAGCCATCAACCCTCACCTAGGCTGGCCAGGCACCCTAGCAGAGACACCCACCCTGAAGGGCTGTGGCCAGTCTGAAAACGGCCCTCAGCCTCTTACCCAGGCTGGCCAGAAACCCCAGAAGGACCCCCATCCTGATCCAGGACCCCATTCAGGGCAAAGAAGCCTACCCCCGCTCATGTACCAGGCTTCTATCTTATATAATAAAAGGGGAATATGCAAATTGATTCTAACAGCAGAACCACTGGGAATGACTGATCACTATGAAACACACTGACCACCATTGGGCAGACGCTCAATGCAGGAGCTGCCCCTGGTGGTCAGTGCACTTCCAAAGGGGGAGCTCTGCTCAGCCACAAGCCAAGCTGTTGGTTACCAGTACAGTGGTGGTGGTGGGAGCCTCTCCTGCCTTCTCAGCAGCACTAAGGATGTCTGACTGCAGCTTAGGTCTACTCCCCACTGCCAAGTGGACATCACCCGAGGGCTCCCAGGCCGCCAGAGGGATGTCTGACTGCCAGCTTAGGCCCGATCACCCAGGGAGCGGGCCTAAGTTAGCAGGTGGACATCCCCCAAGGATTCCCAGACTTCAAGAGGGCACAGGCCAGCTGAGGGACCCACCCAAGTGCACACATTTTTGTGCACAAGGCCTCTAGTAGATATATAGAAAAATATAAGCTATGCTATTATTAGAAAAATATTTTAATATTGAAACAGGAATATATTACTTTTATCACAATATTTGTATTGAATTTAGGGTTAAAGTTTTTATTTTCAAACCAATCAAACTTGAAATATAGTTCAATACTACATTCCTGTGTACTTTTTATTCTTATTACTTTTCTTAAGTAACACAAGAACATATTTCTATGTTAACATATAAAATTAGGTAATGTTTTATATATGGTTAATATACTATAATTCAGTATCCTAATATTTCTAATACATAAAAAGCCAGGGGCTGTCACAACTGGAGCAACCAGATGGACAACCAAACAGCAGGTTGCGTGGGATGACAAGGCCAACAGGGGAGTTAGTGAGGGATGACTAAACGACTGCACTGCAGGCTGCATGGGGCAACAGGCCAGCAGTAGAGAATTTGGGGGGTGACCAAGCCAGCAAGGGTGGCAGTAAGAAGTGACCAGGCCAGCAGGGGGCTAGTTAGGGGTGACCAGGCTAGTGGGGGGGGGGGCAGTTGAGAGCAACCATGCCAACAGGGGTGGCAGTTAGGGGTCATCAGGCCAACAGGCAGAGGCAGTTAGGGTGATTAGGCTGGAAGGATGGGCAGTTAGGGGCAATCAGGCAGACAAGCAAATGAGCAGTTAGGAGCCAGTGGTCCTGGATTGTGAGAGGGATCTCAGATTGGAGAGAGTGCAGACTGGGGTGAAGGGAACCCCCCTCCCAGCATGAGTTTCATGTACTGGGCCTCTAGTTTATTATATAATCACTAGAGGCCTGATGCATGAATTTGTGCATGGGTGGGGTCCCTCAACCTGGACGGTGATTGGGGCCGATTGGGGCAAATTTCTCAGTCCCATTTGGGGCCGGCTGACTGGGGGAGAGACCATGGGAAGCTGGCTAGCTGCGGGAAGTTGGCTGTGAGAGTGCACTGACCACCATCTCCTGTGTTGAGCCTCTGCCCCGTGGTGGTCAGTGTGCGGTCAGTTATCCGGTCATAAGCATTGCTTAAGCTTTTATATAGAGAGATTAGTTTAATCCTTTCATTTTATTCAGAAGTCTGGGGTAAGCACGGCTACTTACACGATCCCATGTATGTACCAGGACATGATGAAGCAACCACATCATGGGCTGCATTGCACTCCTCACAGATTATCTGGTAGCTTTGGGAGCAGCAATGAACACATTTCCATTCACCTCTGTGGTTGATGGACAATCAAACTTCATTTTTTACAAGAGAAAATCTTTGATTTCTTTACCAAAAATGTCAATATTAAAAAAATCAAAGTAGCAGAGTGCAAACTACAGAGGAATTTCATTCAATAATTTTGATCAATTACTAAGCATTGAATAACCTGTACAATAAAAATTTTAACAATTTTTAACAAACATAGAAAATACTAGGGGCCCGGTGCACAAAAATTTGTGCACTGGGAGGGATGGGGTGTCCCTCAGCCCGGCCTGTGCCCTCTCACAGCTTGGGACCCCTCTGGGGATGTCCACCTGCTGGTGTGCCTGGCCAGCCTGGGTGAGGGGCCAATGTCTGTTTGCAAGCTGGCCAAGCTCCCCAGTGGAGACCCTCACCCCAGGGGGTGTG